>OMLF01002624.1:11951-24657 GCA_900302615.1 Holocentrus rufus | reverse complement strand
CCTAATAGCTTTTTTAGTCTCTCACTAAACACTGGCAGGTCATGCAGTATGTAGATTCACTCAGCCTCCCTGTCAACAGGGCCTCTGGTCTCCTGCCCTGTGTAGTATGCCCAGCTCAGTGTGTCAGCCAGTAGTAAAAAAAAAAAAAAAGTTTAACTTACATCCTTGTAGTCTTTTCAGTGTGTGTTGTTGCCGTTTTCAGGCATTGGGCTGTGGATTATGGTCTCATTGAACATCGACAGGTCAGCCACATGTTAATCTCTCCATTCCATAGGGCATGGCTAATAATTGCCCCTACTGGTTCAACGGGCTGTCTGTTTGCGTATACTTTTTTTTATCTTAATATTGTCTTCTTGTTTTTGTCTTATTGGTGTATTCAGCTCCCGCATCTATTGATTCTATGGAGCCCCTAAAGTCCCGAAAAGGTATATTTTTTTATCTTGTGCGCACAAGATAATTAAGTTGTGCAACAAGTTATTATATTGTGAGCACAAGATTATTAACTTCCGCGCACAAGATAATCTTCTGCGCACAAGATTAATATATTGTAGGAACAAGTTATAATCATCTTGAAACTATTTAATATGTGCATAGTAAAGGCATGATAGGTACGCTTTGAATACCACCTAAGTTGTGTTTATAGAGAATTTGTTGATTTCTCAAGTATGTTTGAAACATGGCGGCGTTTTATTGCTTTATTTGAACAATCAGTTTGATATGTTTTCTGCTGATGATAATCCCTTGTCTACGTGAAAGAGCAACAAGAATTTCATTATGACATTCCGAGGTGAAAATAAAACTTGATTAGCTGAGTTCTCTCCATTATATGGTGGCTATGTGCATGTTAAGTCGTCAGAGAGGCATGTGAATTTAAATAGTAAATTATCTAAGTTACGATCTTATGCGCACAAAATAATAACTTGTTCTTACAGCTTAATTATCTTGTTCGCACAAGAAAATAACTTGTCAGCACAACTTATTTATCTTGTGCACACAAGATAATAACTTGCTCACACAAGATTAAAAAAAAAAAAACTTTTCGGGACTTTAGGGGCTCCGTATGATTCCTTTTGTGTGTTTTATGTGGGGTTGTTTTACCCCATAATGGTGGTTAGAATTAGTTTTCAGGCAGATGCAAATATACTCTGGAAATGAGTAACTGGAAATGAGCTTCTAAAGTGAATCTCTTTCAAAACTTTCCCCTGTGGGAGCATGCTCCTGGACACCCTAGTTGTGCAGTGTTCTCACCTTTTCTACCCCTTACCTGTTTGCATCCCTCTAAATGTGTTTTGTGGGGAAAAATCACACTAGGAAAACTACACGAAACCAACACAGAACCAATAACCACTAATGAAAACTGTGCAGCCCGGTCAGAATTTATGTGAGAACACCCAGCACAGCCCATTCTGCATTAACAACTCTGACTCCTACAGTGCTGAGTAAGCTGCCTCTGGACAGGTATCCTTTATACAAATAGGTCTTAAATTGCATTCAGAATGGTCTTAAAAGGTCATAAAAAGTCTTAAATTTAACTCATTGAAACCTGCAGAAACCCTGGTACACACGTCCACCAAATTTGGTTGCTATAGCACAAACGTTCAGGAAATATGACACTTTGTAAATTGAAATTAAATTGTAAATTAAGCCCCGCCCACCATATTTTGACAGCTTATTGAAGCAAAACCATATGGAAATCAAAAATCCGAAAAAAGTAATTTCTCCAACTTGGTCCAGAGATGGTCTGTACCAAATTTGGTGAGGATTGCTCAGAAGTTGAAGGAGGAGGAGCGAAAAAATGGTTTTGGACGAAATTCAAAGTGGCAGAAAATCTATATCGGCAGGACCCACAGAACACAGTGAAAAAGAATTTTGTTTCTGAGACTTATGGTTCAAAGTTAGAAGCCAAAACATGTTTTGTTTTTTTTTGTTATTGTGCCACCATCTGGCCAATCGGTATCATTTTTTTTTGCCTGAGTAATGGGGGGAATTTCCAATGTACCTGCCAAATTTAAGAGCAGTAGCTCTTATAGTTTCTGAGCTCCAGATAGTTTTAGGACAGAAGGAGAAAACAAATAATCCTAACAAAAATAGGGTTCGCTGCTTTCACCCATAATGATAGTATTTAAAATGTATTTATTGCACTGTTTTCTAACAACTACCATCACTGTTCTAACAAATAAAGGTCTGAACTACATGATGTTCTGGAACATTTTTCAAATATGCCATAATTGCACTGCCAAATGTTGGCTGTGAAAACAAAAGTGAAACTTAAAATTCTACAGCTTAATTAAAGACTATGCAGGACACAGAGTTAGGATTATAGTTAAGTGGGGGGAGGCACAATTTGTGGTGGGCCGCCACAAATAAATAAATATATGGGAAACATTGAGGACTGTGGGTTTGAATTTTTCTAACCTCTTTGACGTGTTGCTCTTTTTCACCCACCCACCTTTTATGCATTTTCTTTTATATACAGTTGAATAAAACAATGTGATTACATTATAGACATTAACTTAGGAATGTTGATCTGTGTCTTTCCTACGTTTACAGGAAGGGCTGGTCTATGCTGTGGAGTTTTCCCATCGATCAGGTCGTGACCTTCTCAACGTGGCCAAAAAACGAACCAACATTATTCCTATCATTGAAGATGCCCGTCACCCACACAAATATCGCATGTTGGTTGGTAGGTAGCAACTAGCCACAGCAGAAAAACTACATGATATTGAGTAGATCACACTGCAAGTATTGTTGTCATGATGTTGTTGTATTAGCTCAGTTATTAACCGGACTCTGAAAATGAAGCTGTGGTAACAAACATTTGAAATAATAAAATAAGATGAAATAACACTTAAAGGAGTACTCCAAAATACCCTTTTCCTGACTTGCCCAGACTGAGACAAGATGTTCGATACCATTTTCATGTCTTAATGTCCATTGCTTCTGTTCAAATGGTTAGCATTTCATGTTAGCTTAGCATAAAGATTTAAAGTCTCCAGAGTCTCCAAATCCAAAGAGTTTTATTTACTTGTCAAAAAAATCCAAAATGTGTATTTCAAATACATCTGAAACATTGTGTAAATGAGACTTCAGAGCTTCAAAGTTGCTGCTAATGACGTTCAAGTTTTTATGCTAAGCTGACATGAAATGCTACCCATAGGAACCAAATCAGTGTAATTACAGAGGTGAAAATGGTATCTTGCCTCACTCTGTGTAAGGTGGAAAAGGGGTACTTTGCCCAAAACATATTCCTCTAAAAATACAAGTGTTACACTTTTTTTTGCCTTTCAGTGCTTTTTAAAAGGTTGAACGGAGACTACAAAGTGTTTTCCTTTTTTTTTTTTTTTTTTTTGGAAATACCCTCCTTGCTCTTTAGCATGGTAATTTTAAATTGTGAGCAAAATGCTGGTCGTTACTCTGAAAGGGTATTTTGAGCAAAATGTTGAATGGATGGACAGGCATACAGATGGACTGATACAGCATTTGGCTCTGCCTGCCAGTGGGGCCAAATCCACTGTACTAGAGGAAGATATACTTGTTTCAGTTTGTGATGTAGTGTTTTTGGTAAGGGGCATGGCCTCAATAATAGACATGCCCCAGTACTCACCAACTAGTTGTCTCCTTAGCTAAATTTATGTCAGCATGAGGGAATGCTATATCATGGTATTTGTACAGACAGTAATGGACTGTTTCATTCCAGGCATGGTGGATGTGATCTTTGCTGATGTTGCCCAACCAGACCAGACAAGGATTGTTGCTTTGAACGCTCACAACTTCCTGAAAAATGGGGGACACTTTGTCATCTCCATCAAGGTACAGTGATGACCACCATAATAGAAAGATATCCTCAAAATCTTAAACACCTTGTGAAATGAAGTTTTTTCATATCATTGAACTTGGTATGTAACCATGCAGTCCACAGAGATGATATAAGCCAAAAACACTACATGTTATGTATGCTCAGATTAGATCTGATTAGGGCCTGTGCAGGAACATAATCATGGACACATTTTCTTTAGTGAGTCTTTGTAGATCACAGGTGTTAAACTCAAGGCCCACAGGACAAATCTTGCCAATTCTGATCCAATTTAAGTTTTTTAAATTTTGAGATTTTTCCCCTCTGGTTGGCGAGTACTTCTTGCCTTCGTTGATTGGTTCAGGTTAGGCTCAGCCAATCAGATGCTGTGGAGGGATGGGTCTTTACAGAACTCGAGTGGGGTAAAAACGATGGCCTGCACAGCGATGCGCCAAACCAGATGGCACACCTCCACTGCGCCTGCAGCTGCAGCTAACACAGAGTGACACAAAAAATAAAGTTGATGCTGAAGGCAGACAGTTTCAAGAGAGGTGGGAGACTTGAGTGTAACGAGAAGTCTGTGTGTCTTATCTGCCATGAGGCGATCTCCGTTTTCAAAAATATAATTTGCGTCATCATTTTGAAACCACAGACGGGCCTATGAAACAGACTATATGAGATTTGTGGAAATACGGGAAAGAATATAAGATTCACTATTTTGCTTTTACATCAAGATGTATTTTGTTGTATTAAATTCCCCTCACAGACACTGAGAGAAACAGGTTGTTGTTAGTTGCTTGTATGCTAGCCTACTTGTATTCAGAATGCATTATTTGGCTTGAGTAAATCCTGTGATGGTTAAACAACTTTTTTAGGGATTTATTTGGACCAAATTGTATGTGAGAGGGCTATAAGGGACATGCAACAATATTTTTGATTAAATATAAGCATGTCAATAAATTATATGTCTGGCCCTTGATATGTTTCTCATTTCGAAAGTATGGCCCTTAGTGAAGTTGAGCTTGACACCCCTGGTGTAGATGATTCTTAAGCATTATGGATTTTTGATTTACATTGTGTATCCAGTGTTAATCCAGTTAATGTCCCTGGGAGATATTTTGAGCATAGCTACAATGGTGTTTGAATCAAACATTACTAGAGATGTCCCAAGCCGATCCTAAGCATTGGTTTCAGGGCTGATCCAGGCTCATTTTAATGTATCAGTATTGGGTACTGTTCAGCCGATACAGTTGAAAAGGGGTATTATGAGGAGCTAGTGGCGCTATAGATGTTGATCGGTCAAGCGTTGACTTGACAACCCTTCTGTAACTCTGTGCTATCAGAAAGCTACAGCAGCCAGCGCCAAACAACACACTGCAAAAATAAATGGCAAAGCAATGTAGACTGCATGCCTGCATCAAGGATTTAGAGAGAAATAAAGTTGCTACCTTGAATGCATTGTGTGCTCCATTTTAACAAACCATATACTATTACCTCAGTCAGAGTGCTGTGGCTGTTGCAGGAAGTGAGCAGGGTGTGACAGGAAAATGGACTCCTCACAGTGGCTTCTGCAGCCGCAGTTGCCCAGTAGAGGAAGCCTTTTCACAGGCAAATAGGGAGAAACTGCCCCCGACTCGCCCGGAGAAAAATGCTTGGATGTAAAAGTCATCAGAGGAGTAGTATATTTTGGAATAGTCTTATCTTTATGTATTGGAATTCTTGCATGTTAAACAATTTGTTACATTGATTTCACAGTGTGTATGCCGATTTTTCTTAATCTTTATATACCTTGTGTACAAAGTATTTTGTTCACTGGGCCTGTGGCCATTGTTGGTCTTGTTGTATTAGCAGTGCCTCCTGTGGATTAATCTATAAATGTATTTATAACTAGGCTTGGTGAAAAGAGCAGCTAAACCCTAGACCAGGGGATTTCAAACTTTTTCATGTTCAGGACCCCCAAGTTGACTTTCATTAAGTTGCAGACCCCTCCCCCCATTTGAAGGGAGTTTGCTGTAGGGACCCTTATATAAAATAATTATTTGGTTTGCATGAAATATGAAATTGTCTAGTGACCATACTTGAACACTGACAAATAGATTCAAAGTGGTGAGATTTAATTAATCACTCATACATTTTTGTAAGCGGCTCTAGCAGTTATGTCCCCTGAAGGGCCTTGGACCCCACTTTGAGAACCACCACCCAAGACCATTACTCTGTTTGCTGCCATCAAGTGGATAAGTTTGATGTTACAATTGTAATATTCTTTTGGCTGGTGTTCGGCGCCAAATGATTTCACCTGTTGCACTCTGTATAGCAGGGATGGGCAATCATGTGCTATGGAGGTTTTCATCCAAGCCAGTCATTGCAGCAGATTGCTGGCTGATCTCTGACTGAAGGTGTGTTCATCAGTGAAATCACCTGCTGTACTGACTGGCTGCAGTGAAAACCTCCATGGCACGTGATTGCCCACCTTTGCTACAGAGAGTGACATTACCTGGCATCAGAGATAAGCCAACAGCAGATGAGTTACTGTTTAGGGTTAAACTACCATATGTGCTACGTGTTGTGTCCGACAAACAATCCTTGAGTCATTACCCTTTTTGTAACAAATCACACCCTCTTGCCACTTCATTAGACAGTTTCAACTAGTTAACCTAAGACAGTGGTTGTAAAACCAGTCCTCAAGTACCAAGTTTTTGTTCCAGTTCTACTCCTGCACACTTAAATTTAAGGCTTAGTGCCGATTGGTTGAAACACATCTACCTGAACGGGCAGTGTGTGGCTCTTAATTGAATCAGGTGTGCAAGAGTATAGCTGGAACAAAAACTTGAAAGACTCAGGGTTTCCACAGGTCACAGAATTTCTGAAAAGGCGTGGAATTTTGAGAAGTCTGTTCTAGAGACCAGACAGGGAGAGTCAGGGGATTTAATAAATTCTTTGATTAAGTCATGGAAAATCATGGAATTTTGTCTGCCTTACTTGGGGAAAAAAATAAGTAACTAGTTACTCACAAAATATGTACATTTCCCTCTCAGAATAAAACAATGATGAACTTAACAAAGTGCTTTTAAAATTTTGGTTAGGGAAAAAAATAATAGACATGCCATGTTTATACAGGTCATGGAAATTCAGTATTTTAATCATGGAAAGTAATGGAAATATAAGGGGATTTTACATTTGACACATGTGGGAACCCCTGGTGATATTTGGGGACTGGGCTGAGAACCACTGATAAAAAAATATCAAAACACAGAATGCTATAGGTCAGTCCATAGATTCTGTGATGCATTAGTGCCACCATGTGGCCAGTCAGGTTCATATTTTTGAGTGACAAGCCCTCACCAATATCCGTCACTTTGCTTAATGGCATGTCTCTTAACATGTACCATTTATCAAAAATCTTGAACATGGGAGAAGAATAAAAAAATCCCTTATGCAGCAATCGTTACCCAAATTTATATTTGTCCTTCACAATTGAAGATTGGGGAAGGGACGAGGGCTCCTTCTGTCCTGTGCGATTTAAGAGTCCCTGCTGGCCTATCCTGGACAAAACTTGAGGGATTGATGATTTTGACACCGGCGTCCAGCTTTTTGAATATGAGCCTGACTGGTCCACCACAGTGCTGCTACCAGGTTCCTAAGCTTCAACGGATATAATGAACCTTTGGAGATTGATGTTTCCACATTGATATCCAGTATGCATAAATTGAAACCGTCTCGCCTACCACAGCGCCACCATCACAACAAAAAGTCCCCAAGCTTCAAGCAAGAATGTCTCAGTCACCAGACATCACACATACAAAAACAAAAATAAAGCTGTAAGCTGCAGTTGACGGAGTCCAAGCACAGTAAGCAAACTTCAACTAAATGTGAGCTTCAGAAGAATTTGAATGCATGCTAGTTTGTGAGGTTAAAAGGAACAGTAGGCCTCCTTTATCACAGTGGTCGAAGATAAGATCTGAGTGTAAAACAGTCATGCTCATTTCACCGTCAGGATTGGTATTTAGCAATTTCATCTTTGTTGTACAGGTAAGATCAATTTCATATCTGGTCAAGAGTGTGTAGATTTGGATGTAACATCCCAACAAGCCAGAAAAATGCTTGATATGGAAATAAAAATTTATTTTTCTCACTTAGTGTGATCAACACAAGTTCTGCTGTCAGTAATGATGATGATTACATAGACTGGTGTGTTATCCCCTCTTTTTCAATTTAGAAAATTTATTCTGTCAGTGGATAAACCTTATAAACTAGGACACTCATATTTATTCTCTGCTGGTCAAAAAGTGTGTGTGTGTGTGTGAGAGTGTGAGTGAGAGAGAGAGAGAGAGAGATAGTGTGAGAGAGTGTGAGTGTGAGAGAGATGTATAAAATTAAATGAATCATATGTAAATTCTGCTGTTATAAATAGGCCTGTCAAATTAATGTGTGACTGTAGATTAGTTAGATTTTCTTTTTTTGGTTTGTTTTTTAAATCATGTAAATTAACAAACAATTGAATGACCACTGACCCCGTGTGCCACACAATTCCAACTGGTCAGCGCGTTGGTTGCGCATGGGTTGCTAAGGTATGATGGAAGCAGTAAAATAAATAATAAAAAAAAAAGTGGCAAAATTAATAAAAACTAGAACCTTGAAGTTACTTAAAATCATCTTCAGTCATCATTCAGTAAGTTGCTTTAGGCCTAGCTACCTATCACCCTGTTTAGTCATTAAAGCACTTAATTTAACTGTCTGTATTCGCTGTATATAGTTGTATACATAGATTTGTTGTTGACAACTGACACCAAATCAGCCAAATTTGTCCTTTTTCTTGGTATTGCATGAATCAGCAAATACCTGCTCAGGCCACCATTAATTGGGACAAGATAAACTCATTTTGGCTTGCATAAAATGTCACTGGTCAGTTAGTGGCTCTTTGAATATTTCATAATACTAGTGAAAACAAACCTTAAAGTCTCCATGGTGCCGCTAAACAAAGATAGAGCTTGAGTGTCAAATTAAAATAATTTCAAGGTAATGTCTTGTATTTTCTACACCCTTGTGTATGACTGACACACATCCAGCTGGTGCAGCAGGCTGCTGCTGCGGAGTTCAGATAAGCTGCTGGTGATGTGTATGCATTGTCAGTGTATAAGATGTGTAGACTCTACCCTAATGTCTTATGGTTCTATCACCTTAGGCCAACTGTATAGACTCCACAGCAGCCCCAGAAGCAGTGTTTGCCTCAGAAGTGAAGAAGATGAGTGCTGAAAACATGAAACCACAGGAACAGCTCACACTGGAGCCCTACGAGAGAGACCATGCTGTAGTTGTGGGCATCTACAGGTAGGCTAAACTAGCTCAACAAGTGTCCTCCTGATGGCACTGTGAGGTATAGACTTGACTTTGATTTAGACATTTTCAGTGGTATTGCATGAACAACATAACTTCACATTTCTTCAGCCCTCACAAACATGTTATTGTATCTAATAAAGCAGTCTTTTTATCTGTCCAAAAAGTCGACTGCTAAGTATTTTTTTTACAATCATAAGTTAGTAGTCTTATTGTTAGGGTCTCTTTCAAGTATCTGTGTGAGGATTCAGCTGTGACTGTGCATTGGTAATAAGGTATACATATGGTGTATGAGAGCAAATCAGCAAGGGTTTGATTTATCCATGTAGCTTTTACTGGTCATGGCCCTGCTATAGTGCTTCAGGACTGGTTGGCAGTTGTTGAGAAGTGTTTTTTTTTTTCTTCCCTACTACTCTTCCGGAGTTCAATAATGTGAGGATTCCACAGTGGTACAGGACTCACAAACTGCTGTAGTCTGCACTACCTGTGTCATGTCTGCTGCTCTTGGTGTAGGGTATGAGTTGACACTGTCTTTCTCCCCACAGACCACCTCCTAAACAGAAGAAATGAGGCCTGGAAGAAAGCTCAAGACAACTGATGATTACAACCATACCCCTTCTTCAGAGTGTTGTCTGTTGCTTCTACCTGTCTGTAGACTGTTGTAGGCAGGGAATATACCACCAGCTAAACACAGGTATAATTTGTCTATTTTTGAACTCTTGTGACAGTCATTGTGGTTTGTCTTTTGTATTGATGATAAAGCTGGGGACACACTACATGATGAGCGTGATTATAACCACAATTTGGCATCATGATTTGTTAACTTTCCAGTGTTTTCAGTGTTTAGTCATGTAGTGTGTCCCAACCTTAATGTACCATAATAAGACAGTGACATGGGTGTATGATATGAATGTCAGTCTTTTTTTTTGTTTTGTTTTGTTTTTTGATCCACCAGTCTCATTTCTTGAGACCCCCCCACCCTCCATGTATGCTTTGACTTGAGAGATTTTTTTAATAAAGTTTTTTGGATTGTTTTCCTTTAAAGGCTGTGTTAATTGATTACGTTATCTTTTATGGCTAATATAGATATGATAATAAAATGAACAACATGAGAAACCAACCTAAGATGGGTCACAAACTTAAGGTCTCAAAACTAAAGGTCCGTCAGGTAAATTTTGCAGAAATTGCTCATTTTTGTTTTCTCTTGCTGTCATTCATCAGCCGCCACAGAGAGAGGGCGCCACATCACTAGTGCAGGACCCGCATCTTCACCGAAGGCAGTTTGTTGATGGCCTGCTATATCAGGCAGGCATGTAGAGAACCAAGACCAAGTTCAAATGTCATCAAGCTGTAATGGTGCAGTTCCCCTAAATGTGTGCACTTAAACGGAAAAGGGTTGTTAAATGTTTCTGGTCCAGAGGATAAGTCATATTTGTGGCAGAGGATACCTGCTTTATAAAGGCAGGAGCAGCAAAGTGTCAGTACTCTTCAGTCTAGCCTGTTTATTACAGTTACGCCCACATGACATGTAAAATCTGTTTAAGGGTGTTAACCTCGCTCGATGAAATCCAACCGCGCTATATCTGGATCCGAATGTTATCTCTAACTGTTAATTACTTAGTGAGTTATTCTGGTTTACTGCGGTGAGTTTGCTTGGGCCGCCATTTTGTGGAGAAGTGTCTGGAGCGCGCGGGACCGTGTTTGCCTGGTATCGGGAGCGCGCTCTCCGTGCAGCCCCTCTCCTTCCTCTGACCGAGATTAACGGCACGGAGGGGCTGACCAACACAGCGCTAGCTGTAGCGGTATCTCCGAAAAAATAAATTTGGTTTTACTTAGCGCCAGTTTTCATCTCCCAGCGGCCCCTCGGCTAGCCGTTGACCGCCCAGCAGCCTGCATTGGGCGGACTGTTTCGTGCAAATGACAATGGCAGCGATTTATTAGTCAGCTAGCGTTCTAGCTAGCTGCTAGCTAATGTTAGCTTGTCGCCTTTAAAATCATACTACGTTACAAACTGACCTGCTAGCCGAGCTAGCTAAACCAGCTGGTCCCAGGTGCACTCGCAAGCTTTCGCTTTGCACATTGGTCAAGAAATCTTGATCAGGAAAATCACCGAATAAAAAGGAAAAGAAGACTGTTAGAGGGTGTCCATGGTTCAGGTGGCGGGCTGCCATCCTGCCCTAAGCCACGGTTAGGTTGCACTGCGCCGGGTATCAGCCCCCGTCCGCAACCTGCTGTGTGAACACCGGAGAATAACCTCATTTTACAAGATCACCAATCCAATCGGGATTTTATCACAGTTAAAACGACTCTACAAGTCGGTGTGGGGATCTGCTTCAGAACAGGGACAACTGACCTGGGGAGGGGGGCTCGGTTCTTGTGGAAGGACGGAGAGAGAGGGGTTCCGAACATGGCTGCTTCGGGGAACTTTGTTCGACACGCCGCCTGAGGTAAGAACCAGCTGGATTGGGGTGTTTTATTCCGGTATTAATGTTAAGCTCATGGCGCCTTGTTCGTTGCTAAAATGTGTGATGGACTTAACTGAAGAAAGTGGTCACGATGCTAGCCAGCCTATCCCTCTCCTTCCTTCTCTGCCGCCCCTGTCACTGTCATAGAACCCGGCTAAGTTAGACACTGAATCCAATTCCTCGGTTACTGCTGGTCGATTAGCCATCGGACAAGAGCCAAGTCCCGACGCAATAGACGAGCTAGTGCTGATCGATGGATGGATGGATGGATGGATGATGTTGGATATATAATCTGTTGCATTAGTAGCCGAGGCGGCATTATGATTGAGTGTGCTGCCCCGTTTTAGCAGCCCACAATGTCCTAGCCACCAGTCTATCATTCTCATTTGTCCTCCCTCTACATCACAGTTTGAAGTCCTTTGTAAGAGGTAGCCATCCAGCGAGGTAACGTAAATTGAATATTGGGACGGTCAAAAGGCATGATTGAGGAGATCAGTGTGGGTATCTAGGCAGGTTTCAGGAACAGTATCGCGAATCACGACCTGCTATAACACGACACCAAACAGAATAAGAGGATGCAGGCGGACCACGACTGGTTGAGGGACAGATGAATGGGTAGATTACTGAATGATGGAGATGGGTATCTAGCTTCTGTTTGGTGTGATACATTTCTGTAGCTTATGTGTTACGTTGACTATAGGTATCAAATCGGTCACGTCCCCTCCCTGCCTTGCTGTGTAGATCCGCAGCATTTCATCTGCTATTGCAGCTAACGCTAGCTTAGCAACCCGCATCAGCCCCAGCCCCAACCCTGCCCTGGAGGAGGGGGAGACAAGCGCCCAGCTACCTTGGGATGGCAGGGCAAGGAACAGGGCTATGAAGGACTCATTACTGCTGCACAACTGGAAGCATGATTGCTTTACAGCCACCGCCCCCCGTCTCTGTCTCTGTGTCTGTCTGTCTGTCTCTCTCTCTCTCTCTCTCTCTCTCTCTCTCTCTCTCTCTCTCTCTCTCTCTGCTCCCCTTATCAGTATCTTAGAGGAAAAGCAGAAACTGTGGAACTGTTTCGAAAACAATCAGATTACATGTAATCACATCACCACCCACACTGCTC
>OMLF01002619.1:4789-17342 GCA_900302615.1 Holocentrus rufus | reverse complement strand
GTATTCAATAGACTACAGCACTGTTTCCTAAACAGTGTTTTGGGATGCATTTGTGGGTCACAGTCACATTGTTCTTTATTCTTTGTTTCCTACATTTTGTTATTAATTATAATTATTATTTCAAAACATTTACGTAAGTAAAGAAAAATGATTCCAAGAAAGCAAATATTTCCATGAATTACTGTGAAAAGCAAATGTCATTTTTGTTCCCCAGGTACTGTAATTTCATGAAGAAATAAAAGTTTAAAAATAAAATGTTTCGTCTGGAAATTTGTGTGATGTTTTATGTTTGTCTATGAGAGAAGTGGGCATTGTCATTGATTCAGTGTGTTCCATTTCTATAATTGTGTTTTCAATTTTGCTCTTCAGTGTTCTGTACATGCTTGGTAGTGTTCAGCCAAAAGCTAGTTGTGTTTATTCAATGAATGGTATGTGTGTGTCATGTGAAAATATGGCTGTGTTTACCAAATGAAAACACGAGTTCCATTTTGTGAACATGTTAAGAGATTTGATGGCAAAGAGTTGTTTTGCAAAGGGATGCCAGGGTTTAGCAATTTGTGTGTGATGTTTGGAGTTTTGTGTGTGCAGTTTTGAAAAACGTGTTTTAGCAATCGAAAAAAACTGTAACAGCACATTTTTCAAATGCTAGCACACTTTGTTCAAAACAGTTAACAACACACTCAAAACAGAATGATAAGGGAAAAAACACAGGGAATTTCTGCTGTAGCCACATTGAAACCAATTTTAAATTATATCAAAACATTGACAACAAAAATAAATAAAACACAGATGCAACTCCAAACTCTTTAGAAACTCATTTCTCTAATCAGAAACTATAGAAATGATCCCTGAAAGTATAGTCTTTACTCCGCATAGGGCGAAGTGAGGACGTCATTCATGGGAAAGTCATTCTCACTCAGGGTTTCTCCTCAATCTGAGGGATCCAAACAAATGATCAACCATAAACCACCTACAGTGCCGAATTTAAAATATGAACTCAGTGGAAAAACTAAAAGATATTCAAGGCTTAGGATCCACAAAATTGAGTTCATGTTGTAAGTTTAACAATGGATATTTTTTTTTATAATTTATATGAAGTTGAAATATCTTGGATTGACATGATTGAATGGCAAAGAGAAACCCTGAGCGAGAATG
Organism: Holocentrus rufus; assembly: GCA_900302615.1. Taxonomy (NCBI): domain Eukaryota; kingdom Metazoa; phylum Chordata; class Actinopteri; order Holocentriformes; family Holocentridae; genus Holocentrus; species Holocentrus rufus. Next base: position 16,187 of record OMLF01002619.1, on the reverse strand, counting down.
ATTTTCCCATGAATGACCTCCTGGTTTGGCCAGTTGCTAAACTAAGACTATACTTTCAGGGATCATTTCTATAGTTTCAAACTAGAGAAATGTTTGCCAAAGTGTTTGATCTCGCTAACCATGATGGTGACCCTTTTGAGAGTGAAGTGGGCAGTGAGTTAATTTACATATTCACTGTTTTTGATGATCATTCTTTGCTTCATATTGGAGCATTGAGGAGGGGAGTATGGTCTGAGTGGCTGTGGTGATCTTCGTGGAATAGTTTTGGATGGTTTTAATAAGCCTACCTAAGCTTTCTTGTGTAAGTTCACCAGAGAAACTGAATGTGCAACACAAGCTAAATGCTGAAAAAAGCATGTCTAACAGATACGTTGTTGCATATATCTATTGAACAACAGTTTTATTTTTCATTCATTCATTTCATTTTTTGTTTCTAAATTCTATCAATTAATTAAAACAAGCACCAACAAAAACACAGTTCTAAGCTTCCAACCTGTCAAAAACAGGAGAGAAGAGGGGAGAATATAAACAGTACAATAAAACGCCTCCAAGTACTACAGCTGCAGGTGTGTCCTCTTCAATCAAATACAAACCTGACACACACACCCCAATTCACAAAAACTTTCATTTTTTTTCCACTAAAAATACATCTTCAGGATTTGGGGTTCATAAAGTTGAGTTTATCTTGCAAATATAGCAGTAATTTGTTTATATAAAAGTATTTGGCTGAAACCTCTTGGCGGCGACGGTGTTTAACAGCAAAGAGAAACCCTGAGTGAGAATGACTTGCCCATGAATGACTTCCTCACTTCGCTGCGTGTGGAGTTAAGACTATACTTTCAGGAATCATTTCTATAGTTTCTGACTAGAGAAATGTGTGTCTAAAGAGTTTAGTCTCGCTAACTACGATGATGAGTTGTGATGTTCCCTTCTGAGAGTGAAGTGGACAGTGAGAAGTGACTTTGTTCATCTGCTCACTGTGGTTGATGACTGCTCTCTGCTTCCTAGTGGAGTATGGAGGAAGGGAATATGGTCAGAGTGGTTTGGGTTGTTATTGTATATAACAAAAACTTACACTCACTTTGCTCATATAGCTCCTACATCTCCCAGTTCACAAACATGAATATGTCATGAATACTTACTCATGGTGCCTGTTTCACCATCTTTAAGATACATAACACAGGACACAAGGGAACCTATGTTAATAAATCTTTGTAAAATTCTAAGGTTTTCCAAGCAGTTCAACAAATCAAAGCTTTGTAATATTATTACTGTAAAACTTACAGAAAAATGTACTTAAAAACTTTGTGTATTTTTAATGTCAACATGCACATTAAACACTTCAAATGCACGTAGAAAGTATTCTTGGAGATATACTGTATATGTTGAATTTACTCAGATTATGTTTGGTATAAACACAAGTCAGGTGGTATTTGTTTGTCTATAGAATAAGATTTGTGATCATCGTTATCAATCTACGTCAATTTTTCTATTTGCAAACCTTATTTTGTGCTATGTATTTGTATATAGCACATTGTTGGTTTCACACGTTTTTCTTTATACTGGAATAATCAAAGAACTTCAACTGAGACTAGCTCTTGATTATGATGACGCCAAACAATTTATTCATTTAAGAACATTTAAAATCTTGAATTCATTTGCAAGTTTAAATCACTCAAAATAGAAGTTACATTATCTCTCCTCGTAACTCCACCGAACAGCTAAGCTGCTGTTTTCTGAACTACTGGAAGACTAAAAAGAGCACCACAGTTGAGGCAAGAACACAGAGTGCTGAACAATAATCAATCCAGGATAAATACAGTAATCTCATTAGTGGTGATGCAGCCACATTTGCAGCCATTAGCCTTTTGCAGTCACATTTTGTGATTAAGGCAACATAAAACAGTTATAATTGTATGTTAAAATATGAACTTGTCAGAGGATTAGAGGATGTCCAAACTGATTTTGTTAAGCTACTCAAAGTACATTACCCAGTTCATGATGAGCTTTATATTTCTGTCAATACACCTGCGCATCTTAATTTTCACTATGTAATCTAATGCTGAATTAATGTCCTTGAACAATAAATATGGGCATTATATTGCTGTGAGTGGGAAAGAGTGCGAAATTATTTTAATTACATTATTTTAATAAAATATTTTCATCATAAGTTAGTTTGTAATTTAAATACCATGGCAGGACCGACCTGGCTGGATGTGTTGTTTATTGTTGATACGGCAGTAGTTAGTTGGCTGTAAAACATCTGTTGTAATGATACTACAGGGCCAAATAAATGTAAATAAATTAATAATTACGGGGTATTGATAACACACTAGTTTGACCACTCGAATATTTTCACTGTCACATGATTTCATGGTTGTTGTTTTTCCGTTTACCCCTGAATGCAGCAGTATTCCACGGTACATACCGTTCTTGAACTTCTCAGAGACAGAACGATGTCACTCAATCACATGTGCTGGCCTTTTAACTCTAAAGGGAATCATTTTATTCTATAGTCATGGATTTTCAAAATACTGAACTCGGATTATCTCTTACTATTTTTCTTGATCATATTTTGTGGATTTAGATTTTGTTAATGATAAATAAAAACTGACGCTTACGTGTTTTTGGCTTCCTGTGTGACGTAATACGTAAATAAGTTAATCAAGCTCCTGCCGCTTACCCCTAGGCTGTTGTCTTCCTTATGCTTTTCTTTTGTTTTAGTAGCACCAGTGACAGTGCTGAAATTGCATAAATGGTTGTGGAGATAAAACGAAATCGACATTTTATCCGACAATCAAGGATATGCCATCTGATTTTGTAACGTAACGTTAGAAGGAAGCCGCGTTTGGATAGCAAGCCAAGAAACCGAGAAGTTAGCCAGTTAGCTAACAGTGGTTAGCACCGCAGCTCAACAGCGTGTTCTTTTCATTTTCATTTTCAACTTTCACTTCATACACGTTCGTATTCAGGTTTTTTTTTTATCTTGTCACTAAGTTCAGTCCGTGGTTTCGCCAGGAGAGGATGAACTGGCTTTTCCCCCTGTCCAAAGGCTCTGGACCTCTCCCTCCTATCAACAGCCTACAGCAACAAAGACAGCGGCAGATCGAGTCCCTGAAAGCGGCTCACTCCAGGTAACCACAGCCCCCTAAAACCAGACCGCAGAGCGGCTCACTGGCTTGTTGACATTAATGTTATCGATATAAACGGCCCAGTATTGTACACTTGGCCTGCTGTCAGATGGCGTGTTGTTGGCTAGCTACTTAGCTTGCTAATGCTAATTGCTAGCACATGTTAACCAAGTTAACGTCATACAGCTGGTGTTTACACCGCATGAGCGAGCTATGTTAATCTTAAAAATACACTTAATCTTCATAGCTTTGTAGATTTCCCCTTTGTAGATTTGCTGTAAATTAAAACAAAGTCCCAAGACATAACGTTAAATCTGGGCGTTTATTTTACACGCTGCGGTTTGGCTATTTAGCTACTAATAGTAGCTCTAATTTTCTCACTAGACTTGATTTTAAAGTGCTGGCTTGCTAATCAAGACAGCTATTTTTAGGGCTGACGACGCAAGTTGTAGCAGACTGTCCGTGTCGTGTGATCAGCTCAGTGTTTGTCACGTCAAGGCAGCGAGCGTGCAATTTTCTAGGAGCTGGAGTTTAATTAGCTGCGCAGATTAAAGTATTAGGTATTGTTTACTGGAAGAGCTGTGCCCAGTCAATGACGAATTGTCTCCTGTCGTAATTCACCTGCTAGCCTCTCGCTGGCAGCTTAAATAGGCTGTACTCATCTGCTGAATTACTGCAGCTCACCACTGCTTTTGTCACCCAAATGTATTCATTTCAGTCAGCCTCTTCCTGTTGTGAAGTGTAGTGTATAAGAGAGAGAGAGATTGTATATATGATAATATTGCCTGCTTTCCATAGCAGAGTTATCAGAGCAGTTTGTTTAGGCTAGAGGCTACCAAGGATCATGTGTTATGATGAGAGCTTTTCACATGACAGCAGTGTAGGGATGGGAATTGATAAGATTTTATTGATACCAATGCCATTATGGATTCTGCTTATTGGTCCAGTTCTTCATCGATTTGCTCATAGATTTCTGATCAGTTTTCTGTGTGGGGAAAAAAGTAGTCCTACACAGATTTTCAGCGTCAACACAACTGTTTTATTATCTCAGAGTCTGAACACAGTGTACAAAGTACATGTCAGTGCCTTCAGTGTCAGTTGCAGCAAAACCAGCAACTACACACACCCTCATTGTGTGACCACCATGTCTGCCTAATATCATTTGAACATGTTAAAATAAATTATAATGCTCCTTTTTTTTAAAAGCATGTAACTTATTAAACAAATAAAAAACTGAACACTAAATAAACAATGTCTCTTTAGAAAAATAGGCCTGTATGCCTATTTTTCAGACAGTTTGGAACCGGTTCTAAACTGGAACCAGTTCTCGATTCCCATCCCTACAGCAGTGGTGTTAAACAACAAAGAGTTTGGGGAGGAGGAAGCTTAAAGACTGACACAGACAGGATTAAGTTGCTTCTGACTTGCAGAGTCTGAATGTGACCACAACATCCAGCTCTAAAAACATTACCTTAAAAATCTGTATTGCCGAAGCTTACCTGTGTGAACCACATCAAAAGCATTTGGCATTTTCTCAAAGTTTCTTGCAAGTCCTGACAGTTGTGTAGGGTTACTGTCAGTGCTAACCCTAAACCTAATACCTTCATTTCTTCAGATATTCATGTTACATTTTGACAAATATGTGAGGAAATGAAATGTCAGAAAGAAAATGTTTAATGGTTAAAAAAAAAAAAAAGGTACAGATGTTTGCTAGTTTCACTGATTTAAGAAGAAATGTAAGAGATAATGTCCACACCTTACACTACAGTGTCTTCTGTTTGTTCATCTAAAAAGGTGCTTTGGCCACTTGGTTAAAAAATAAATATATCAGAGGCCCACACTCAGGATGAAAAATAATTTGCCAGACTGACTTAAGGACATAAATGAAATTTTACCTAGCATATATGTAAACCAATGTAACTGTTTCTCAATCAGTCCAGGCAGTTAAACTTTGTAATGTTTGCTAACAAGTAGTTATTGGGTCAGACAAGACCAGAAAGGCTTCTCTCCAGTCCAGCAGGAACCCATAAAGGTGAATTTTCAGAGTGCGTTAATTTCTCCATCTTTCTGTCTTTGTTTCCAGCCTAGCAGAGATCCAGAAGGATGTGGAGTACAGGATACCCTTCACAGTCAACAACTCCACCATTAGTGTTAACATGTGAGTACACCCTCCCAGACACTGTGAACGTGCACCTCAGCCCTGTACGGTGTGTGTGGTGACATCAGTATCATGTAACAGCCTGCGAGTTTAATATTTTGTTATTGAAATGTGAGGAGTTTTGAAATATGATTCCAGCTGTTTCTCTGTAAATGCAACGCAGTCTGACCACTCTGATCAGATGTTCGGGTTATTTTTTTCCCAACGTTTCCCCACGTGATGCGTACAGTATTTGACGTCACACATCGTGACAAAAATAGCAGAGAACATGAAACATGGAGGACAGCCAGCGAGAGATCGGTCCAGGATAAATGAAGAGAGATCGTGACTTTTCGACAGCATGGCAGATATCAGTTCAGATATTATTTTTCGACAGCTATTGTAATTACAGACATGAGTCCGATATCTTTACTTGTAAATTGAAATGTGGACAGTCAGTCTTGTCGGTCAGTTTTTACTAAACCATTCAGATGCGTCTGCCTTCGTTTTGTTTGTCCAGCAAAGAGCTAAATCCTCTTGGTTTTGTCATCATCGCTCTCTCACATCTCTCCTCATCGTCCTCTACCTCACTCGCTCTCCTCCCCTCGCTGATTTCTCCCTCTGTTTCTCCTCCTCTGTCTTCTCTCCCTTCCATTAACCCTCCTCCGTCCTCCCTCCTGCTCCGGCTCCAGTCTGCTGCCTCCTCAGTTCCCTCAGGAGAAGCCGGTAGTCAGCGTCTATCCTCCTGTCGGTCACCATCTAGTTGACAGCAACAATGGCACCGTGGTCACCAGCCCCCTCATCACTAATGTAAGTTGATCCAACTCTGATCTCTGAAATCCCAATGCCAGGGGTTCAGCCGTGTTTGTATTTTGGTCTATGAAATGACCCATTTCGTGACCCTAAATCAAAGAGAGATGCCAGTTACAACACTTGTATTATGTTACGCTTGTAATCAAAACTGAATGACAAACCGACTTAACTTAAACTATAAATATAAAGTCAATTTCCCATCTCGCTTGGTTTAAAATGATTACCTGCAAAGCACCAAATGTGGGAAAAACATTTGACCAATAAATGAATTAGGGTTCAACTAATTGTCAAACTGCAATGAAAGGCCAGGTGTGATCACTGATACTTACTTCTCATCGACCACTGTAATTATCTTGATGTTGTAAACGAATCAAATCAATCGATTTAAAGTAGCTCACTAATTAAAAGGTCAGTGATTGACTGTTCTGTATCTCAGTCTATCAAGAAAATAAACAAGCAAGTAATCTAATCAAACAGTTTTTTTTAAATTACTTAATCACTTAGTGCACAAATGTGGGAACACAGTGTCAGTGTTAAACAAGGAAACAACCAATCAAAGTGACGGAGGGAGTGAACGATTCACACAGAGGTTTTGTTTCAACACCGAGCATCAAACAGTTTTTTGGCCAGTAAAAAAAAAAAAACGACATCTTTGGCAGATAAATTTCCTCACATCACCTGATCATTCATGATCATTTTGGAAACATCAAAGTGATGTTTTTTTCCTTCCCTTTTCTTCTCTGATCTAACATTCCTTTTTATTTATTTTGTCTTTATTTCTTTATTCTTAGAAACATTTTTCTCATCTTCTGCTTTATACTTGTGTTCCTGTGGTCTAGTTTGGGATGCACTCAGACCTGGGTAAGGTCATTCAGAGTCTGCTGGACGAGTTCTGGAAGAGTCCTCCTGCCCTGATGTCCAGTGGAACCACCGGCTTTCCATAGTGAGTCCACATTCATGGCCCGTGTGTTTGACAGAATGTCACAGAATTTACTTCAACAGATGAAAGTCACATAACAGAACATCAAGAACAGTCCAGTCAGTTCAGAGAATTGTTTCCTTTTGCTGTAGTGCAGCCTGTAAAACCAGGAAAAGACAAGACTTCTGCCATATCATGATATTATAATATCCAAAATCCTAGAGGATATCTAGTCTCATATCAGGATATTGATATAATAATAATAATAATGATATGAATATATCACCCAGTCCTATGTGAAACACATCTGTTCAGTCAATTGAAGCCTCTGTGTTCATAACCAATCAGTTCTCCTTGGTGTCACACTGTCACATTATCAGTCCTTCTCTGAAAGCCTCCTGTGCTTCAGCTGCAGCACAAACATGTTCTGTCTCTTTGCCCTCCACCAAACACAACTGATTCTCCACTAACTCATTAATCTTATCGCCTCTCTCTTCTACCATAGCAGTATGTACAAACCATCGGGCATGGCTCCCTACGCCACCCAGGGCTTCCACTACGGTCCGCGCCCTGGGGGCCCCGGCCAGGCCCCGCCTCCTATGCCTCATCCAGGTGTCGAGAGCTCCCATGGGCCCCCAAGAGCTCCGGCCCCATACGGGCTGATAACTGACCTGCCGCTGCCTGTGCCTACTGGAGAAACACAGGTAAGCTGATGATTGATGTGCATGTGCAGGTATTATAGAACGTCACTGTAGGACTTCAGAAGCTAATGTCAGGGGTTAGGTGATAAACAAAAACACAAAAACATAATAGAAGACATGCAATAAGTGTATCACAAACAGGACCAGATCATGTGTGCATGAGTACATGTGCAGAAGTTCATGTGAGTGTTCAGTAGTTTATTGTCACTGGGTTCAGTCACATGTGTACAGTCCATAAGAGAGAATGACTAAGACTGCATTTTTGTCATCTACCATGTCTTTTTTTTTCTTTCAGTTGTTATTTGTATGAATCAGATGACCAAAATGAAGCAATAAGATGGAGAAGCAGGCATGGAAACATTACATAGACCATTTTTGGAATAATATAACAACAAGGAAAATGTAAAAGAGTGGATCAGTCTGATGTTAGAGAGGAAAATCCTGAAATTGTTGTTTTTGCTCCTGATAATGGATGATTGTCTGCCACTCTGGTTGTAAGCCAGACAGATTTGGGCAGATCGCCTGAGGTTTGTATTCACACTCCAGAGTAATAAAGTAGTAACTACTTATTTTTGAATTTTGACAATAAGACAGTAAGAGGCACAACTTTTTAGCTGCTGGTACAGTGAGAAGTACTGCACTGAAAAAGTGAAAATATATTTTCTAGTGCAAAAGTGCTTTAAAAAGTGCCGACTCTCTGAAGCTCAAACCTCTCAGAGTCTTGTAAGACACTTCCACATTCATGTTTTCACCCCGGGGCAGAAACTTTCACCCTTGGTCCGTGTCAGTCATGCTTGTGAACCGTGCTCCTTGACATGAGTTTAAAATAAGTGTGAAAACATCTTCTCTGACCCCGGGGGAAGGTGCAGGTGAGCAGCTAAAAGAAAAGAAGCAGGTTCAGACTCGGGGCGAGTTTGAATGTCAGAGCGCCTTTAAGTTGACTTGCACGTCTTGTTTGTAGCTGGCGTGCAGCTCAGTCCAAACTTGATCACTAACTAGTTCTCAATAGTTCACACCCAAACATTTGTCACCCTGTGGAAGTGCTTCCACCAAACCGCCCAGCCTGGTAAACAATAACGATGTGTTCTGTCTGCCTGTGTGTGTCTCAGGCTGGACTGAACGGACACATGTACAAGATGCCTGAGATTCCTGAGTCTTTCCCTGAGCTCTCTGATCTGAGGTAAAACTCAGTCTGCTTTTATTTCACAGTTTTATTGTGTGTGTGTGTGTGTGTGTGTGTGTGAGAGAGAGATGATGAAACATTGTTTTCCTCTTGTGATGTTTGTCCTGAACACACCTGTCTCTCTCTCTCTGTCACCTGTCTGTCTCTGTGGACGTGCAGCATGTCCCAGCTGAAGGACATGTCCGAGCAGGAGGACGTGCTGCTGGAGTTCTTCGTCAGTTTGCCGCAGCTCAAACAGGTCACCAGTGACAAAGAAGAGCTGGTCACCAGTATAGTGGACATGGCCAGTGAGTACAGACCCCGACCCCCAGCTCAGTCTGAAGGAGCTGATTCACTTTAAAAAAAAAATAAACAGTATTAGTTGAGTTTTCTAAAGGTTTGCAAATCATTTTGTCCTTTGCAGAGAAAAACCTTCAGATGGAGCCGCAGCTGGAGGGGAAAAGACAGGAAATGCTCTACAAAGTCAGTTATCACATCCCTCCTCTCACTCAACACACACACACACACGAACACACACGTTCACATTCCCTGTCATAACTTTCATGTCCTGTGTTGTGTTGACAGTACGAGCAGCTGACCCAGATGAAGTCGGCCTTTGAGACAAAGATGCAGCGACAGCATGAGCTCAGCGAGGTAAGAGGCTTCACTCTGCACACTCAGGCTGGACTCATATTTGATTTTATTTTTTAAGACCGATGCTGATACTGATTGATGCTGCTTGTCGTCATTTTTGATATTTGATATAATGCTGATATTCAGTATTTGCGAATTGACAAGAATTCAGTGTTTCCCCTCAGAGGGTTTGTACCTGCAGCAGGTGGACTTGGCTGAGCTCTTTGCTGTAATTCAGACAAAAAATAGCATCAGTACAAACTGCAGTTTGCCCTCAATTCATGTGATTTTGTTTGGCAAACCTGAGAGTCATCATCTCTCTCCTTATCAGACTTTGTGTTTCGGGGGTTTGTTTGTAGTCACTTCACATCTCGCTCTCACTGCTAATGAGCTGCACTGCGGTTCTCTTGGAGGACTGAGACTCACTTTCATCCGTCTTGGTGTGATAATTTGATGCATCCTGAGTTCAAATGGGATTGTCTTCATCTGGCTAAATTAACCAAAAGGTGTAAACACTCAACACTCAGCTCAAAACTATTTAACATGTATGCATCTATGTATCATCCTCTCTCTCTCTCTCCGTCTGTCTTTCAGAGTTGCAGTCTCAGCGCCCTGCAGGCCCGGTTGAAGGTGGCGGCCCACCAGGCGGAGGAGGAGTCGGAGGAGACGGCGGAGAACTTCCTGGAGGGACGCACCGAGATAGACGACTTCCTGGCCAGCTTCATGGAGAAGAGAACGGTGAGAAACCAGTCAGTGCCCAAGCGAGCGAGACGCTGCAGCGCGCCTCTGTCATCAGTAGAAAAATACTCCGAGGCCATCGTCTTGCACCGTCTCAGGCTCATTTTGTGATCAGATTTGATCAATACTCGACTCTGACTGTGTATTAACTTTGTTTTTTCCACAGCTTTGCCACAGCAGAAGGGCCAAAGAGGAGAAGTTACAACAGTCTATCAACACACATGGGCAGTTTCCTACCAGCCACTAGATCACAAGGTAGAAAAGGTGCAAACACACACACACACACATTTGCATGCACAGGCGGTTTCCTGGCAGCCAATAGAAACTGAGCACATGAGCCGGGGCAGTAACACCGTCTGTCAGCTGACAGGCTGCAGGTTGTGAAACTCACTCACTTCTTGTGGTTTTATATCATGACAAAACTTTGCTCCATTTCTGTCAGGGAAAACAGATTTGTCATCATGACTCAATTTCATAATCTTGTGTTTATTTTTTTTTTGTCATCTTTAGGTTTGGAGTTTTCTCAGCCAGCAGCTGCCAACTCAAAGGTTAGGAAGTAAAAGAGGCAATGAGAAGCACACTAAGTCAGCGATGAGGACTTTAATGAGGCGGAGGACGGCGACGACGACAGGCCTGATGAGAAGCTCGTCCCGTCGCGCCACATTGGAACTGAAAAGCCTTTTTTTTTTTTTTTTTTTTTAAGCTTGATTGCAGGAGAGACGAGACGGGGAAGCTGCAGAGTCACAGCAGGAGGGCAGAACTGGGAGAATGAGCGACACGTCCAGTTTATAGATCAGACGGTGATGATTCCTCCTGCACACGCTCTCCTTCCAGTTCTCACTCCTGACAGTGACGACAGTTTCCACCTCTCCTTGTTTTTTTTTTTTCCTTCCTCGGATTAATCTCACCTTCATAAAAGCAGAACCTGCAACGGGGAAATAAAACAAGGACTGGACAGTGATGGGATTCCAATGTTGCAGACTTTTTTTTTTTTTTTTTATGCAAAGCGGGGAAAAAATGTCACTGTAACCCTGGTCATGTGTGTCTGCACTTCCTGTCTGACATCATCGTCCAGTCCTTGCTCTGTTGTCCCCGTTCCCAGCCGGCGCACAGACAGAAGAAAACAACGAGAACTCAGACGTGTGTTAGCACTCATCTCTCACT
>OMLF01002608.1:4022-17368 GCA_900302615.1 Holocentrus rufus | reverse complement strand
AGGTGGGAAGGATGAAGGATGGAGAGAAGATGGAGATGCATGGAGAGTGAGAGATTAAAAAGGACGAGACAAAAAAGAAGCATTTAGAGAGGGATTGATGGAGGGACAGAAATGGAGAAAATGATGAGGTATGGAAAGGCAGGGGAAAGAAAAAGAAGGAGAGAAAGAGAGAGAGTGAGTGAGAAAGAGAGAGAGACTCAGAGGGAGGGGGAGAAAGATGGAGATAGTGATATTGAGAGAGACCCCTTGCTGCTCTGTGGGCTAAATGTTGTTTGTACCTGCAACCCATTGTCTCCTGCAGCAGAGCAATAACAAAGGGCCTGCAGACACTGGGGGAAAATGAGATTTTTATGGCAACCCATCAAATATAATTAAAAGTTTGGGATATATAAAGTGGCACCAGTTAGTGTGACTTTATAAAAGAGAGGTGGCTCTCTGAATACTTCTCTACAGTGAGAGAGGGAGGGGGAGCAAACTGGAATGCACATATGGATGGTACTCAGTTAGTTAGCCAAATGAAACTTTGTGAACCAAACTTTATGACACAGGAATGGTACCTAAAATGATTGTCACTATGGATGCAAAAGTTGTTGACTATGTTGATATTTTTGCTTACAAAATAGTAAATAGTGAATCATTTGTATTTTTTTGATTCACCTTTATTCTCCATCTAACCAGAAAAAAACAGCAAATTACACTTTCATTACATAATTGCTCAATATTTAACAAGATAAATTGTAATTGGTACTTGGTAGTGAATTCACAGTTTGCATGTTTAACGCAGTGCAGACCTACTTAACTCTAATTTTGTCAAAACATGTAGACATATAACCCTTTAACATTTATCGAGTGAATCATTTAATTCTGTCTTGATTCACCTTCATTCTCCATCAACCCAGAAAACCACCAAGCTAGACTTTCATTATTTATTTGTAACTAGCAGATGGAAGTGAATTCAGAATGTGCAGAATTAATACATTACTGACACAATTTAACTTCTTTGATATGCAAAACTCACTAACATATACACATAAGTCTTTGCATCTAACCAAATTTTGAACTTGCAGAATTAGAACCAGAAGGAGAAGAATAATGACCACTCTGGGTACCAGTAGCCATGAACATTTGTCTTGAAAAACAGTCTACACGTCATGTTTCCAACACATACAAACATGGCAAAATGGGTTAACGTAATAATTCATTACAATAGTTCAGTTAGCAATTCATCATTTGCACAACATCACACTTTCAAGCATTTTTTGAAAGCAGTTTCCCAGGGCGATTTGTAACAGCTCCTGAAATCCTGTGGAGTTTTGTTGGCTAAAAATGCACAAAGTTCTGCAAAATGGAAGCATGGCTTTAAACACTGGCCTGCGCTAAACTCTTATAAGAGAAGCGGCAATCTAAGCACTAAGCAGTCCCTGATGGAAAAAGATCAGTGGATGCTGCTTTAATGGAGACGGACAGCGATGCAATAAGGAGAATAAGGAAAGGCCTGGGATGAATGAGGGAAAGAGAGGAGGCCTCAGAGAGAATGAGAAAGTTTTCAGAAATAGAAAGACACATGAGAAGGGGGGGTGGTGTGGGGCACAAGAGAGAGCATGTGTCAAGGAATTCGGAAAGAGGGAGAGAAGTTTTGCCATCCGATGACACTCAGATCTAATTCAGTCATTTGTCAGCCACATCGACAGTGTGGCTGCTGGCTAATGGACTGGGAAGGCATGAGAGACACAAGCTCAGGGAACCCCTCCATTGTTATCTACAGTCGACACTATCAGGCCTACTTACTGGGAGCTGGCTGACAACGCAGCTGACACCATTTATGGGAACAGCGCTATAGCCAGAACCGCCACGGAGCACAGCCAATACACTGAGGTTTGTGGGGAATACAAGATTACATGTGCTGTTACGGGATTACAGCAATCTGATAACAAAAAAATTACAGTGCCCCTCAGCATGGCATTTAACCCTGATGCGGCTTCGCTGGAACTGCGGCAGAAGGCTGTGGCGGAACTGGGCCGCTTCCATGCGAGCTAAGATTCATTTATTTTTTTCGCCGGGAATTGCAAAGCATGCCTCAAAGGGTTTCCCTGCATAAAAACAATGGTCGTGTAGAACATTAAGTACGAATGCAGTGAAATGCACAATCAATTAAATTAGAATATAAAATAAAATGGATATATACAATCAAGAGAATTGCTTGCTGAAAAAATACCGTGCATGCTCAATAAAAACCTCTCTGGATATAGTTGCAAATGTAGCTGGAAGCTGTTGAAGTGAGCATAAAACACAGGAGCCGGGCACTTTTGAACACATAGGTGATTAGCTGAAGCCCTCAGATGAAGAGTCTTGTTATGATTTATGATATTTTTGAGAACAAGTGATACAGCCTCAGCGGTATTATCAGTCCAGATCACTGTTGCACACAAATGCTGCACATAACCTGAAGGTATACAACCGCAGATGCCTTTAGCTGTTAGCGCACACAATGCTCAAAACGTTGGAGTGTGCTCCGAGGGAACAATTTGCAATATAGCAGACATTAGGTAGATGCGAGCGATCTAATTGGTCCAGCAGGTATTTAAACCATGCCTCGCTTTCTCCTGCTTTAAAATCAAACTTTAACACCCTCAAGAAAGTTCTTTATGGAAGATGGAGCTGCTTTGGTGACGTAAAAAGAGCTTGGTGCAAGTGCATGGTCATATCATCAACGTACCCATAATTACAGCAAGGAATATAATGTATGCTATAATATGCTGAAGCTAGCATTGGGAGACAAAATTATACTTCATCGAACATTCAGACTTGTCGGAGTATTTTATTTATAGACATGGTACAGCAACTAGCATGACTATAGATGTGCTAAAAGACTACCATCACAGAGTCAAAGGCAGTGCAGATTTGTGGCACAGACCGGGTGGTTTGCCATGCTGAATCTCGAAGCGCGATGTAGCAAAATGAAAATACCTGGAGCCATTTGAGTCTCTGTTGAATCTGTTTCTGAGGAAGGAAAATGTACTGCATGCTTTTCCCCTGTGGCATAGCACTCGGCATGAAGAGGAGCCCAGAGTGTTATCAATATAGGCTGGTGTTCCTGAGCTTCACTGACACAGTGAAGAGCAATGGGAGCTCTGTCTTACACAGCTACAACTTGCCAAGGGAGAATATCCGCAAGGCGCTCTGGGGGTTATCATGCCTTTGACTCAGCTCCTTTGCTCCTCTGTGTCAGTCATGGAGAGACAAGAAGCGCTGATGAACAAAAGGCACAGTGAATTGCATAAAATGCACACGGCATACACACACACACACACACACACACACACACACCACGGATGAGAAGAGGGGAAGACAGCATCGCTCTTATGTCACACAGAAATCAGAAGCTTGCACAGAGCATCGGCGCGAGTCTGTCAAATGATGGTTTACGTGTCATTGGTCTTAGAATGAATTACTGTCAATAAGATCTCCCACATGTGAACGGGCGTCACGCAGTCAATGCAAAACAGAGTGGTGGAGGAATGTGGACTTGTTTTTTAAAGTCAGACAACAGAAGAAGTGAGTCTCTGATGTTTTGCTTCTTAGCCTTAAATGCATGTAGATTTTTTTTTTTTTTTTTTGCAGGAGAATAGGAGTTCCTTTTTCCACTGTCTTGATTTACTTCACAGTTTACAACTCCCCAATCATTTTGCAGTGCATGCTGTATATAATTAGACTGTATGCAATTATCGGGAGCCAAATTTGGGTCAGCCAGTTGATTGGCCCCCCTCGGTGCCCCCTGTCAGTCTGGCACACTGAATCACTATGCAGTCATCAGCCACCTAACACTGAATGGCACTCTCTAATTCTCGCCAAGTACACTCTGGCTAATGTGCTTTGCAACTGCGGTGGATAACCAACCAGTATGCATGACAAAAAATGTTTTACTGATGAATATTTAGTTGCTACACCACTGAGTTAGCAAGTTAGCAATTTTGTTAGAGGCTAATACATTACGATACTGAAGGACAGCTAACTTACCGAAGCAAAGCAGGAAGTAGAGTGAAGCTATGCTAATGCATCTGTGGCTGCCTCATTGTATGCCTCTATCTTGCATCTCAGTAGGCATATCAAGACTTTTTTTAAAATTTCTGGGACTGATATACCCTGTGTGCGATTATACTAGTTGCTGGTTGCAGCTATAAATTTCCCCATCTAAACTTAACAGACTAAAAAATGTTTCACTCAGTCAGCTTAATTCTTTTGCCTGTGTTGGACAGACTTGTTTCAACTTTTTCAATTTGCTCCGTACAATCGCCCAGTTTCCTGCAACTTCACTATTAACCGTAGACAATTGATTTGTGTACCATATCTGTCCTCAAGTGTGTACTTACTCAACTGTATATTACCGCCTCTATTCAAGTTCAACCTTGTTCAATTCTCTGTCGCATCTTTTATACCGCTTGTGCTGAAATGTATCCGCCTCACTCGAAATTGTACGTTTTCATTTTGCAACAAAGGCACAAATAAACATCCAATCAGTATTTTCAGAGTTAATGATGCAGAGGGGTTCATTAGTACATGAATGAATGCCTTTAATTCATGCATTGTGTCGGCAAAGTATCCATCCTGCTTGACGTGTCCTTGAGCAAGATGCTGGACCTTTATTAGTTCCAGGAGTGATGTTCTGTATCTTATCCTGCAATCTAACTCTCCATCCCATAAGAGGGGCGAGTGAAAGGAAACTTGTCTCTTGGGATCAATAAGGCAGACAGAAGCATACTCACAGTTTATCTAAGTGTTAAAAAAGACTACTGATCATTGTCTTATTTTATAAATGTGTCCAAAAAAAATAGTGCTAACTGACCCTGGATCCGCACGCCGAGACAGCAGCGTTAACAACACCAGCAGGAGGCAGAACATCTGTCCCCGTGGTTTCACAGCTTGTCCACCGGGGGCACTACGCCGTACATCTGGAGGGGTTGACCGTTGCCAAGGAGCTTCAAAGAACCAGGCGTCCTTTGATGCTCTGTCTCATTGTCTGGCCCGGCCAAGAAGCATCCTATTTTTGGCATCAGGTGCCAACATGCACACCAGAGAAGTCGTTCAGAGCCGGGACTGTGGGAGTAGTGCTCCCAAACGCACGGAGGAGATGCCATTCTGCTTGTTAGCAGGAATTATTAAATGTATCCTCCTTGTTTACTATTTATATTAGTGGAAAAGTGAGGTAAAACAACTTCCAACCCTCCAGTCCACTTCACTAATTTGAACAAATGACTCCTCTGTAACTGTTTAAAAGCAGCAGTGGACTTTGAACACAGTATTTTATTTTTGTATTTTACTCTTTTTTTTTATCACTTACTTACAGTGGAACCAGTATTAAGTTGACGCCTGAGGCTTTTTTTGTTGTTGTTGTTTTTGGTATGAGAAATTCAGTTAATCTGGCATAATAAGTGAAACTGAGTAAAAGTGATCTCATTGTTTTGGGAATGGAATCCAAAAAACACAGCTGTTTTAGATTTGTCTTGCTTCATCCCGGTATTATCTCAAGACAAAGCCATTTTTTTTTATAACAGATGTTTGCATTGAGATAAATGAGACTGGTTAATTAAACTTATATGGAATATTAACCACAAAGAGGAGAATGGATGGGAGGGTGCAAAGGATGCTACAGGAGGTATTATGTTGCATACTTATATTTTGACTTTATGTCTCCACAAACAAAACAAGAGATCGAGCTTTTTTTATTTCTGGTTTACGAATATCAAAATGCTGCTCACACAGAACCCATCTTTTCCATTTATGCCTGCCTTTGCTCTTTGTTGTTGTGTTATTTCTCATTGGCATGGCTGCAGTTTGCTCCTGACCATGGGATGAATAAGCAAATGCTTTTTCATTTTACTTTTACTTTTAAGGTCAGAGTCTATAAAAGGAAAAAAAAAACTAGTTATAAAGCCATCCATCATAGGCTCATCATGTGAGGCTTGTGACCTCAGCACTGAAAAATGAGTTTCAGATGGCAATCGCTGTGTTCCTCAATCATCTCCTTGGTGTTTTTTATGCTCTACAGCAGTGTCAGAATGTGATAGGCTACTTTCATTATGCTACGGGCAAGCGAAGCCTTCAGGAGAGCATAATAATCTATTTTCCAGCTCTGTTATTCCTTTGTGTGTGTGCGTGCGTGTGTATGTGTGTGTGCATGCGTGTGTGTGTCTTTATGTACTGTTATGGATCGTAGTGGCAGGTATTCTATGAACCCCAGAGGAGCTCTGCTGCTGAGTGTTTCAGATGAATCACCTGGTAGGTGGCAGGGGGTTATTACAGAGAGAAAAACACCGAGATATAAAAAAATCTAAAAGAGATAAAGAAGATTGATGCCCCTCCAGCGGGCGCACGTGTGCAAACACGCCAATGTCTCTATCACCTTCGGGTCCTCCTCTCTCTTTCTTCCTTTCTGCACTCATTCCATTTTCCCTTCCCCTCCCATCTTCCATCCACGCCGCTTCCCTCGCGCTACTTCTTGCCCCTCCTCACCTCTCCGGCATCTATGCTAATAAATCCTATTTAAGCTCTCGTTGTGACCCTTCAATCATCGCCTGCGACCAGCTTAAAATAACACTATGGGAACAGAGAGAGAATGGGGTAGTGTGCAGGAGCCCCCATGCCGATGTTATTAATTGTTGAAGAGATGATTATCCCATTACAGTCCGACTGAGGAATGGAGATGGCGCGGGGGTTATACCGTGATTAATGCTAAGTTCATGTGATGCGTGATTAATTCTGAAGTGCGAGTGGGTGTTTAATCAAGGCCACATGCGATATGATCAATTATGGGGCGAAGAAAAAGAGCTGGATGATTAGACTACCTTTCAGAGTGTGGAACATATGTCACCCGAGGTTTAGTGGGTTCAGCCGTAACGTAGGATTACACTGGTGGTAAAAATGAGGAATATAACCATGGAGGCAGATTACACAGTGGCTTTGAAAAGATGGGAGGTTTAGGCTATATTTAGGCTCATCCAAGTGTGAGTTGAGAGTCTGCTTTGCCAGCGGGGAAATCGATATGAATGCGCCGAGTGTGAGCATACCTGGCGTGCCGCTGTATGACCAAGTAGCCTTGGGTCTCCAGTGTGTCGCCTGCCTCGCTCTTTATTCTAACACCAAATCTCGTTTCAGACGAGAAATGTCACCTTTTGTACATCTGTTTGTTTGAGTCTCCCTGATTTGAATCAAAGTGCAAAGGACATGAATAATTTAAAGCAACGTTTAGGTACTGCACACTGTATGTATTTGTCTATAGCCAGGTGATTGAACAGTATGCAGTCATGAGAGTCATCTGACAAAGGAGGAAGGCTTTCTAAATGGACAGGTTTGAAAAGATGTAATAGATAATGGTATGTGGAACGATATATTGAACCATCCATAATGACAGGTCAAGTGATGATCTGTGTCTTTATGGAGCATGAATTCTTCTCCAAGCTGAGGTCAGATGATGCGTTTCGTTACATTTGGAGAAACGGTGTGGCAAAATTCAAGTAGAGAGGTCGGTAAAAGGGTGGGGACTCTTTGGGCTGTTGTCATACCAATGAAATTACACCAGGGTGGAGCATGACGGCTGTGCTCCACGCTAGTTACAGGCCTGGGAATCGGATAAAGTGATGACAACAACAGCTCCTTCAAAAAGGTGTGCAGCAAATGAAAATACTTCCGACAAAGCTGAAAGTCTTACGTCAATGTTTTCATGCATTTTAGTGATAGTACAGCTGAACCTATGAAGGAACATTGTTTCTGCCTGGATAGAATAACAAGCCAGAGGTGTCATTTCCAGAGTGTGTGTCGTCAGGGCCAATCAGATGGCTGCCTCTGGATCCTCTGATGTGCACAAAAAGAAAGAAAGGAGGGGTGCTGTAATTTTTTTGGCATCAGCCCACAGCTGTTATTGGTTTTCTATGGCTGTGCGCATTGAAAGAAACTGCTCATGTGAACGTGGCCTCAACCCGGCCTGTTTAAATGATTCTGTTGTGCTGTGCCAGCTTTCAGAAGAGCCGCAGAGACGGAGCAACGCAGCCCAGAACAGGACGTCATAATTCAGGAGAATAATTGGGGCATTTAAAACCAAACCTGGGACTCATCCAGGCCAGACAGATACAGGTCAGAGTTTCCGGTCCACATGGGAGGGGAGGGGAGGGAGGGATGGATGGATAGAGAGAGAGGAGGAGAGGGAGGGTTAGACAGGAGGAAGGATGGATGGTAGTGGGAGGATGGGATGAAGACAGAGGCAATGAGTAGAAGAGGCAAATAAATAAGAAATGGGAGGAGGCAGGGTAGAATAAAAAATGAGAACAGGTGAAGATTACGGGTGAGTGAAGGAACAAAAGGAGAGACATAACTGGGGAGAGCAATGAAGGGTATAAGGAGGATTAATCAGGTCGTCAATTAGCATAATAACTCCCTTCTTCATAAGATTTAAACTTGTAAACTTGCTGTCCATCACAATGTTGCATACATGTTGCTAAAACTGAAATATTTATAAATACTTCATTTAATCAAGCATTCATTCATAATTTTAAAAGGTAACAAAAAAAGAAACAATTATATTATGTTTTATTGTAGACACTTGCTTGTTAAGTGTTTTAAATGTAATTCTCTATCCTTTTCTCTATTAGCCACTATTAACAGAATTACAATGTTAATATCATGTGAAAGAGTCTAATAATCATCTCTGTAAAATTCACGACATTTTTGCACACAATTTGATATTCTTGTCAGTGATTGTATTCAATCATGGTCCTATTGATTCCTTATGCAGGGTGCAATTCCATTTTCACCACGTACATATTCGCCATTGACTGTATTTAGATTAGAATATTAACTGTGGCCATATGAGCGAAAATCTATTATCAAATTCTATACTAATCAGTGTTTATTAGATTATTTCTCAAGAAAAATGTCATAAAACATTATCAGGAGATTTTTCCCCCCAACTATGCACCTCAAGTCCCAGGATCCCACTTTCTATCAAATCTATCAATCTATCAATCTTCTAAATAATACTTGTCGCAATAATTTCTCAAAACTTTCTGGAAATACTTTGCAGTTATTTACAGAAAATAAATCAGATAAGCCTTAAATGATACCAGTTTACATTATAAGTCTGCAGGCATGTTACTTGAAAAGCCCTTTGCTCCAAGAGACAGAGAGAGAAAACATGCATCAAAGGTGAGATTTACCGAGCACTTTGCAGAGAGGCTCTGAATCCCTCAGCAGATGACCGGATCAGTGGCATCAAGGTTTCTGCAGTTAGGACTCCCTGCATCAGAGCAAAGACCATATAAACAGACCCCTGTCTCACTCTGCTTGACACTCAGCATCAAAGTCAAGGGATGAGACTCCTTCGACAACTCTGACTTACAGGTCTAATCTGCAGAAGGTAGATATAAATTGGATGGAAAATAAACAAGCCAGTACGTTTTCAGTAAAGCTGTGTGTATGAGGATGATGCTCCATCTCTAAACCCAACAACACTTAGCCTCACTCACATTTTCACTCACACATTTTCCATACAAGCAGAACATAATGTCAAGAAACATCCTAATAAATGAACAGTTGCATATTCAAAGAAAACAAGAAATAATGATAAATAATGAAATAAATTAATTTTGTGCTGTCCATAATTGCGCAGCAGTATGCATCACTTGTGTAAAATGACGGTTCTCTCATTTGGGAACAAAATGTTTCTATTGTGCATCAACAACATCAGAGCCAACAAAGCCCAGAAACAGGAGAGTGATTCTTAACCGATGAGTCAGTCACACTTTGTGCAAGGACTTCTCACCTTATTCAGATGTATTAATGCCGATGACGTCAATCCGCATTGAGAGCTTGCTCATATGTAGTAAGTGCATAGTCTATTCACAGACCTGAAATACATTTAACCTTCAGTTCATAAGGTTGGTTTTATCTAATAGGGCCAACACAATGCCTTGAATGAACCTCTGAAACATTATCACCATAGCATTCAGGTGCAAAGAGATTGAGCGTTCTGGGCATGACACATTTTAATTGTGAACTTAACTTTATCTCTGGTGACCTCAACCACATGGCGGTGTCACAGAGGGAGCAGACACAGCTGTTAAAGGCCTGCAAGTCATTCAAAATGCTGTGAAAATGATTTAACATTTTAAATGGAGAAAAACAGGTTTTGTTGTCAGTGTGGCGGTGGTAAGGAGGTGATGTGCTGGTAAACCATGATTCTTCAAGTCCTGACTGATCCTGAAATCACATTACATCCTCACGCACATGATGTTAGCCTCGACACATTTTCTGCATCTCAGCGGTTAATATTCTCACCTCAGATGACTGGGCAAGGACGGGATGTGACACGCTTAACAGTCACTGACGTCAGGACCTCTAATCTCACAATAACTTGTGCCACCCGATGTGACACCAATCAAAACAACAATGGAGGCAGACATCCAGCGACAATGACAGCTCTTACTGACTGCTGGCTCCTACTCTCCTCTGTTGGGATGAATTTCGGATCCACATGCACCAAAAGGACTTGTGCAGATGTCAGGCACGACCAAGACTTTCCCCTCTGATTACCGGGTAAATCAGCCTGATCATCCTCTGATATCTCTCCAGTCTCACTGACATTACATTTTTAGGCAGTTTGCTGGTGCTGTTATCCAAAACAGCTTACAATGAATGAGCAGTTAAGGTTAATTTATGGTTTCTGCAGTTTGTGTGATTGCAGCATTCACAGCGAAAGCATTTTCGTGGTAGAGGGACAGTATTTTATGGTAAATTGGGTGGCAGTGTGGTGTTTGCAGAGACCACAGAATTTCCTCTGGTTTTGGCTACTTCTCTAGTAACCAACCAACAACCATTAAAGATTCTGAGGATTACTTTCAGCTTCTGTAGGCTGGCTTTACATGGTGCAACCTCCATGCAGTAAGCTGCAGGTTGCATTACTGTTGCAATGTCAACAAACCCATATGGAACCTTCCAAATGATGCTGCAACCAAATTTAAAATTTTCAAGTTGCATGTTCGGTTCTACCAAGTAAAGCCAGCCTTAACTTCTTTCAATGAAATTCCTCTCTTTCTACAAAGTTACCTACACAAGCTTTAACCAGCCTCAGAACTGAGCAGAACCTCTGCTCTGTGAACGCGTCACAAACCACAGAAACTATACATTAACCTCTAAGACTTGTGTCTTGCTTAAGGACACCTTACAAGACACAAACCTGTCTGCAGACACGTGTTAATTTCTTCAGAGGCTGAACCTGTGACCTTTAAGTTACAGGATCATTTAACGAACCACTTGGCCACCTGTGGTGATGTGAACGTTTTGCTTTTTACCACACTCATAGAATCAGGTCCTCTGTTAACACCCTTGTGTATGTTCTCTATTATTCAGACACTGAGACAGCCGGGCCTGTTACAGACAAAGAAAATTTGCAGAAGACACAAAAAATAACTTCACACATGGGGATTTTTACATGGTTTTGAGAGACGGCTGCCTTATGGACTGTGGCACAGCAGCTCCCAGACCACAAACCATGGCCATCTGGCAAGCAAGGCAGGCTAAGGCAAACAGTCAAACTTTCCAAGCAGAATCCAATCTCAGTACAAGAGCACAACCACCCTGCTTCCCCCTCACACACACACACGCCCACACACACACCTCCACATTCTTGGTTGGAGCGCTCGCGATGCTGGCCCTACTTGATTGCACTGAAAACATGCAGTCCTGTCCCTCAGTTTCTTCTCTGTAAACATGCCATGTTCACTCCTATAACCTCTTCTTTCAGAAGAAATCACTATGACATTGTAAACATGGAAGTGTCTGAATACATTCCCAGTGCCATCATCCCACAAGTTCCCCTCTTGCATCCAGTTCAAAATTCAAGCTGTATCTGAGACTGCCAATTTGTCGTTGCTTTGTTAAGATTTTAAACTACTGCTGACGTATTTCCACCAGCCGGGTTTTCTTACGCATGGTTGCCAAAGCACTTCCCCCACTCAGCCGCACTTTATCAAAGCCGTGTAGCGTTCAAAGGAAGCTGGCTCCTTCAAATAGCAATGCTAGAAACTGTATTTTTAATCAAGATCCTGTGGAAAACAATTAAGTGCTATTGAACCTGGCTATCCCTTGGTTTCATTAAACCCCTCGGTGCCTATTATTGTAAGAGTTCTTCTCAGAAAGCAGGTAATTTAATTCAAAAGGAAACACAAAAGGGTTCGAGGGAAAGCAGCTCACGTGGTTGCTGTATCTCCATACACACTGTGTCAGCCCTTGGCATAAATTATTATTTCACAACTTTTACAAGAGGCTCAATAGGAAATTAAAAACTGTAATTTTGCAATGTAATATGCCTTTTGTAGATCACTAACTTGCAGAAAGATCTTATCCTTATCCAGGCCTTGAGTCATTATCCCCTTTTCCTGCCATTATTCAATGAACACTAAGAGAGGGGAAACCAGGAAACAGAATCAAATCATGTGGTGAAATAAAAGGCGGCCTCCAGTGTCTGCCATGTTTACTAAACCGAGGTAGTCAAAGAGGTTTTTTCCACTGCATAAGTGTACCATGCTGCTTCCATACTAGCACAGTATGCTACGGTGTTTCTTTCTTCCCCCCCATCATGTAAACAATTCTCTCCAGTACAAATACACTCGGAGCATACTGATAAGGCACATAAACACACACTGGGTACTGAGCTTTCAAAGGCTGCTGACATGGACGTTGTTATCAGTTTGGTCATGTCCAAGCAGTGTAAGAGGCAAAATGCTACAGTGTCCAGACGATGCAGCATCCCTTCCCATTACATTATGTCATTTATCAGACATTTTTGTCTGAAGCGACTTAGAGGAAGTGCATTTTGTCAACAGAAGTCAAAACCAACCGCATATTAGTCTCCATCAGCTAAGCCTTCAACAAGAATAAGTAGCAATTTTTTTTTTCCAGTTGTTTATAGGAATGGAGGACCATGCATGGAGGTCAATGCAAGTGGGCTGCAGTAGGGTCCTATAGGAGATGAGTCATCAGTCTCTGGGGATAGATGGGTAAAAATCATGCAGTGATGGAGCGGCTTGGTGACATGCAAAGGTGGCGGAGTGATGCTAACAAGCTGGAGTTTCGAACCTGATCAGAGGAGGAGATATGATTTTATATTATAAATTAATTGTATTCTTTGACAAAAACGAACAACCAGAAACAACCAGTTGGGAAATAATTTGTTTGCCAGTGGCTACCTGTTACATGTTGCTATAGTTACTGTTAGAGGTTCTCCTACACAAACAGGACCCACACAGCTACAACACACAAAATATGATGTTGTGCAATGAATTCTAAGAAATGGATTC
>OMLF01002606.1:50918-70049 GCA_900302615.1 Holocentrus rufus | reverse complement strand
ATTTCAGGGTGCCTAGTGAGGGAGAAGCCAGTGCCAGGACAGAAACTCCAAGGTGAGAAAATGGCGGGGAGGAAATGTTGACACAGAGCCTGTAACCAACCGGTGCCTCCTTTAACATCTCTCTTTCTTCCCCTATCTATCTCTCTCTTCTCCTTTGTCGTCTTCTCGCCTCTCGCCGCTGTTTCTGTCCCCTCCAGGAGTGCGTCAGGTGAGACTAAAGAGGACGGGGGCCGGGACTCAAAGCCTCGCTCGCTGCGCTTCACCTGGAGCATGAAGACCACCTCCTCCATGGAGCCCGCCGACATGATGAGGGAGATCCGGAAGGTCCTGGACGCCAACAGCTGCGATTACGAGCAGCGCGAACGCTTCCTGCTTTTCTGTGTTCACGGTGACGCTCGCCAGGACAACCTGGTGCAGTGGGAGATGGAGGTGTGCAAGCTGCCCCGCCTTTCGCTGAACGGCGTCCGCTTCAAGAGAATATCAGGCACGTCCATCGCCTTTAAGAATATCGCCTGTAAAATTGCCAACGAGCTCAAACTGTGACCGCAGATGGGAGTCTCAGTCGGTCTTGGGTGAGCTCTGGTTTTGGTCATCTTATCACTGGATTAGTGTTGACTACGGGACAAAATTCAGCACTTAAGGACCTCACCATGCAGAATCAGGGTGGACTAGGCTGGTCGTGTGCAATACTGGCCATGAATGTACTGTACAGGGTAGTGGATCTGAGAGATATCACTAGGTTTAACCTCTTCGGCGGAGAGATAGCAAAAACAGCTCACCCTTTTTTTCTTCCGTCCAGCCCTCTCTCTCTCACCAACCCGCTGCTCCTCGTCATAGGACTCATTCATGTAACACATGCAGTATGCAACTGAAGATGACCATCCCTGCAATAATGTTTTGAATCTCTTTTTCTAAGAGCCTCATACAGGATCTGCTCTCCTCGCTGAATAACCATTAAAATTACTGAAAGCTAAAGTAAATAGCCGCTTTTCCACCTGTGTTAAGTCAATATATAGATCAGGCTGGGTCCCATACTAGAACTATGTAAAAAAAATAATTGTACTGTATGCATAACATCTGCAGGTACTGTATTGTATATTGATTTTGAGTTCTGTACAGAATTTTATTGTCAATAATGTGTCTTTTTTTCCCTCAAGATTTAAGTTCTTTCCTAATATAATGGATGTCTCTTAGAACATTATCCTTTTGGTCTGTGAGGTTTTTTTTTTTTATTCTTTTTTTTTTTCTTTTTTTTAAGAGCCACCATTATGAAAATAGTGTTTTTAATTTTATTTAAAGAGCACTAAATTATTTTGTGGAATATTGAGGGATGTGTTCAAGCTCCCTTGCCTTTTATGTTATATTGTTCTATTTTATTTGCCTAAAGAAAAAACACACTAAGTTGCACCACATAGACTTGAGTAGTAAGTTCAGTTAAAACTGAAAATGTGTTCACTTTATTTTCTCTCAGCGGTAGGTAGGTGATATGGAGACCCTGCTGCAATTGCACAAGTTTTCCAGGGTGATGTCTATGAACATGAGAGTGTGCGCCTGTATTTCTTTCATGTTAGTTTGGTAGTCCACAGTTACATAAAAGCAGGGTTTAAGATGGTTTACTTTAGAAAGAGAGGTCAGAACGTCTTTATTCACAGGAGTGAAGATGCATTAAAATCAAACAATCATCACAAAAGGAGCAGCTTGTCTTGTGGATCCTTTCTACAGAGCCTATTTTAGTCCTGCTACCAGTGTGATTGTGCAGGTACTTGTATATCTCCTTGCTTGTGTTTTCTTTTTTTTCTCTTTTTTTTTTCTTTTTTATTTTTTTTTGCGGATTTTATTGTATTTATTCCATTACATTGTAATGTGCTGCTTTGTAGAATTGAGGCGTGCACTTTGTTGGAGAAAATAAAAAAGGATTTTATTTGTTTGTATTTATTTTATTTTATTTCTCATACCTGATTCCATAATTACACAACTAACTCAAAGATGACAATTTCCCAAATTAAGTGGATGTATTAGTGTGTGTCAGTTTGCTTTGGGGACCTGGGATTGGTACTTTACACTGAAGCACTATCATGTGACACAGCACCAGCAGAGAACTCAACAGTCAATGATGTAAACCTTTATTCAGTCTAAATAGCATGGTATTAGTCAATAACTTTAACCTAATAATGACACAATTGTTGTATTTTGCATACATGTGTTAGTCAAAGGTAACATTGTTAATAATATCCTCACTTTTTCATTTCAATTCCCTAACTCATGTGAAAATAGTTCCAAACACGGCCAAAAAGTTTTTCCTTACATATTATGAAAACACAGTGTTAATGTTAACTTTTGTCAATACTTTAAATGTTGTACAAACCATTAACAATAAAAATGTAAGTTGCAAGGATTTACAGCTAGATCCTCACACAACATTTGCGTTGATAATTTCCAAACTATAAACATAATTTTAAAACGATATCAATCTCCTTAACAAATAGGCCTATGTATCTAACTGGCGTGGTCCCTCTTAAACTTACAAAAGCTTCATTTACAAATCATTTAGCTTACAATTGGAAAGACAGAAAAATGTAAACATTTCATTTTGGCAGATTTGTTCAGTTAAACATATTAATCGGTTAAAAAGTACCTTTTGTTGGCAATTTTCTAGAGAAATTTATGAGATTACAAATGTATAAACAGTGTTAAATCACGTGAGTGCTTGAACACAAAAAACCTACTGGCCAATGCTAGATTTCATGGGTTAACGAACATGGACGTTTAAAGCGTTGCTTTCATTAGGATGGGATGGCCGACTTGAAGCCTTGGTCATGCATTAACATCTGACAACAGTGAGTCTTATCCTAACTTGAGATACATGCATTTAACTCAGCTTTTACATTTATCATGCACTGATGTCAATGGAAGATTTTTTAAAAAACTTAGGAGTAATGCCTGTCATTCTCAAGTTAGGATTCAACTAATAATCCCTTTCACTCCTGTACAAACAGCACCTTATGTGCCTCAACATCCAACTTCATACACAATAACCAATCAATCACATAACCTATTAACCAACCAATCAAGTAATCTATCATTCAATTACTCAGATCAATGACTAAGTGCTCATAGATCTGCGTCTTCCCTTTGAAACTGGAGGCCAGCAAGAACTGCCGGTTGTCTATGGAGGCAGGAGAGAAGGCCCTGGGTGCCTGGATATTAAGCTCCTGGAAATGGACAAACTGGCCCCTCTTGACGTCCCAGCGGTACACCTGGGTGAAGGAGTAGTCGCTGCCCAGGATGGCGTATTGCCAGTTTCCCACAGCGAAGGGCTGGAACACCATGGAGCCACGCGAAGGCATGGTCTGCATCTCTCGAAACAGGGCGCCATCCCATCGCATCACTTTGGAGTCACCAATGAAGCGCGTCAGACAGATGAAGAGATCGGTCTTGACCTGGAAATGCTTCACGGCGTAGACGTCCTCCATCTCCGGGATGTCAGTGCGTCGATCGAACTGCTTGGTGCCTTTATTCCACTGGTAGATGACCGGCCTCTGGGAGCTGCTGGACAGTATGAGGTGAGGTTTGGAAGAGATCTCCATGTACTCCACATCCGTGTCCCGGTACCACGGATGGAGTGACTGGTGTGAGTAGAAGCCGTTACCATTCCACTTGTAGATGGTGGTAGAACCGGCCTTGGAGCTGTCAGCGATGACGAAGAAGGATTCCCCATCTATGCGGAACGTCTCGACATCATTGGGTTTGCGGATCTTGAGGATGTCAATGTCTTGGATCTTAATGAACTTGTTAGCAGAGATGTCACGCTTATAGATGTGTGAGCCACCAAACAACTGAGCCACAATGATAAAGAGCTGATTGTCAATAACCAGAGGTTTACAAATCACTGTGGATGTACCTAGGGAGAAGACACAGAGGGCATAAATAAAGATACCATCTTCAAGCTGCCATGGGTGCATGTCTCCATCTAGTGGTGCATTCCTCTTCCAAACTCACCAGCTCACTCAAACTCACACACCCTTTTCACAGCTACAGCACAAGTTTGAAATGATGTTCACTTACTGTCAATGTCATCAAAGTTTCTGAAGACCATCTCCACATGATCCCACTCAAGAAAACTACATTTCCCAATGAAGGGCTGAGCAAACACCACATACTGGTCATTCCCAAAGGAAAAAGCCTCCACAGATATAGATTCAAACTTTAGGGATTGGTAGGAAGCAAACTCTGTCAGAGAAAGAAAAACACACTTAAAGTTGCCTATTGGAAAACAATATATTCAAATATCAAATATATTAAAATAAAGATGTATGGAATCTAGGTTGGATATGTGCAAAATTAACAACAAATGGTTGACTTCAAATGAATGTAAAATACCAATATTTAAATCTTGGTTTCAATGATTTATTAAGTGTGTGTCAGTCGATAGATTACCTGTGGTGATGCAGTCGAAGGACTGCGGCACCAAGTCATTGATCTTCTTGTCCAGATGGGTGGCTGGACCTTTACAGTAAATCTGGTCCACTGTAGCATTGGTGTGGTACATCCACTCCACCAGCCACTTCAGCTTACAGTCACAGGTGAACTGGTTCCCCCGCAAATCTCTGAAAGAGGAAACCATAAAAGCTAGTCTCTCAACCCTGCTAGCATGCTCTCAGCCCTCACTGTGGATTTTATTGTCACAGTCTGTACTCATTGAAGTGTGATAGCTGGCAGTGCTCTCTGCTTCATTCGGACTCAGGATGGAAAGTGCATAACTTAACGGTTTTACAAGGTATAGAGTATGCTGCATACAGAGGAGTGCTATCCATGTTTGACCGTGGAAATGGACCCTGCGCTCTGATTAATATCAAGAGCAGGTAAGGATCGGCCACTGAACTTCCTCAGCGGGTGATAGATGGCACACTATCCCTCTTCCTCAATACTGCATGCAATTTTAATCACATTAAATGTACTAGCTGCCCACACATTTTTCAAGCCTTGGCTGAAATGGAATAATGATGAGCCGTTCCATATATAGCACACTGTACAGAAACACATTGTCCACAAATACAGTACAGTATGAGTTATGCAACACTGTGCAATTCATCTCTTTGTTTCACCACAGTGCTAGGTATCAGCTGTGGCTGTAGTGGCAATAAAATTCATACTTACACTTTGGTCAAGGCCTCCAGGCCCTTGAACACATCTTTGGGCAGAGTCTCAAGATTGTTATAGGCCAGACTCCTGAAAAACAGAACCAAAAATGGCAACCATATTGTAACAATTGATAACTTTAACTCAATCCTGACTGTGTTCTTCTTCCATCATCACTTAGGAGTTCACCTTACTGCACCTCCCCCAAACATTCCTGTTCTGCCTGCATCTAATTAGCTTGTAGTGCTTTCTTTATTATACTAATATGTTCTGCTGCTTTATCCTTTTGCTTGTACTGACCGCCATCTTGTTGTCCCATACTTATTACTGGGCTACCCACAATGCAGAAAACACAAATATATATATTTAACAGTATATCTATATTGTTGCCATTGCAAGCTTATATGTGCAAAACCAAATGCTAGAAATGAAAATATTAGATGCATTCAACCTAGCAAGACGAGAGGAATTTAATGTAAAAGTTAAATACATTCACACACTGCTGGATTTGGATGTGACTGTATGCAGTGCTTCCTTGCAGTAGAATGTAACAAAATGTTGAGCTTGGGCATTTATTGCCACTCCAGAGACCAGAGGCAGGAACAGACCTTATTGTGAATTTAAGGAAGCATAAGTTATTTTTAGCTCACCCTCCTCAGCCTATACCATGGCTTTCTCAACAATGAAAAGAGGAAAGTAGATTGGCACCCTTGTATTTGGATTATGGCATGCTTACATTTCCACAGTATGCAGCTCTAATAGGCAAGTCCTACAGTATAATTAGCACTAGACTCGTGCTTTCCTTTGCCAGACTGAACATCAAGGCTGACATACTCAGGTCTGGTTTCAATCTTCTCAAGACCACTTTTTTGGATGGACATATTGGACCTATCTTGGTCTCAGCCACCACCGAATGCTGTCTAAAAATATAGATTTATTTTCACTCTTGTACTACAAAATATTCAAGGAATTTCTCCTATAGAAACTTGTGTATTTAATGGGTCTCAAATGTCTATACAATGGTTAGTTAGAAGCTGAAAGTTATGAGAAGAGAGGATTTGCAAACGGATTTCCTCCATCTCTGTTTATCATTTTTTTTAAAAAAATCCTTAATCATCACTTCTTATATTTGTAAAGACATTAAAATATTTATTGCCTATTTTAAACAAGGGCTCTAATGTCAGTCTTGACTTGGTCTCAGTTTTCTTTGGACCTGGTCTTGGATCTTGTTCTGGTCTAGATCTGGTCTGGGAATTGACCTTGGACTCGACTAAGGTGGTTTTGACTACGGCCCTGTCAAATATAATATAAAGGTTACGACAGACAATATCCCCCATCAAAAAAAATTGCTGCAACTTTCCTTTTATGGGTTTTGCTCCATTTGTGAAGAGTGGACTGTGTTTGTCTCATAATCATAACAGCTGCATGCTGTTAAGGAAAATGTCTCTGTGGCAATAAACGTTGTGTAATGCTGTATTTCCCTGGCACAGCACTTTCCCTGCACCTGCTGACAGGGGAGGATACTGACTACTAATACAAATATGAAGAGATCCACCTGAAAATAAAAAAGGCTTCTTTACATTCTCTCTCTTTCCCAAAACATCATCTGTAATAAAAGTATGAAACTCAATTAAATCACAAATATATCACATTGTTCCCAAATTTTTCTACATAAACACATCTACCACAATATCTCTATATCTTGCCAGTTCTACCAGTCACTGATAAACATACTTACAGATGTACTAAGGTTTTCAGCCCACGGAAAGCATGTGGTGATATCGACTTGATTTGGTTGTTCTCAATGAATCTGAAAAAAAGGTATATTTAGTATGAGGAAGGATGCAATTTTACCAAATGACGTTCCTCTCTTGCACAATATACATTCCTGGTAAACTTGTGTCATTTACTCACAGATACTCCAGATGAGGAAGTCCAAGGAATGCATCCTCATTTATCGAGTCAAAGGTGTTGGCGGTGAAAAGGCTGTGGAAAGACCAGCCATAACCATAGTTAACACTCACATGCACTATACAGATACAATGCACATAAAATTTAAAGAATTTCACATATTAAATTGGATTATAACAAACTGTCATCCCATTAAAACACCTTGGTATTGCTACATCCTTAGAAAAACTAGCCTGTCTGACAGAAAACCTTTTTCATTTTCCATTCTTCTTGCCACTAATTCAATTAATTCAAATATGGCAGGGGCAAGGAAAATAAACTGTAATAGGATTCCTGCAGTCTTACATATTTGTTTTGAAGAACACAATGACTCAGTCAATACCCCACCCCATGAGACAGGAGTGTAGGGGATTCCCTCTTCAAAGCAGGGATTCCCCCTAAATAAGCATCAAGCAAAGACCAGATGAAGCCTTGTACAGAAGCACATCAGGCAAATGCTGGATGTAAGCCCAGAGGGATATTACAGCATAATTCGACATGAGATGCAACGTGACAAAAGCATCATCTAGAGAAATCACCTGGGAGAATTTTCATCTTCTCCAAAAAAGAACATGACCATTTGGTTCCACAATCCAATCAATACACCCTAATATCCTCCAGCCATGCAACACAACCATTACTAACACGTAGAGATTATTATGGGGAACATCAATGAGGGAGAGATCTGCTGTCCATTTAAATATGGCGTTGATCACCTCACAAGGGACTGACAGCATGTAACAAAGAATGAAGAACAAAAAAGCTCCAGGGAGGTTTCTCACAGGAGGTGCAGGGCAGGCGTGTGGATGAAGCTCTCTTTCGGGATTTCAGTGAATTCAGACTTCACGAATGATCTGTGGGGGCAACACGGAGAGCAGATTGTTAGCCTTTAAACGCACTGTCTCAGAGAAATAGTCATTACAGTCTGTTCCTTGGATACCTAGTACTATGCAGCAGCACACATGAAATTCACGTTTAAGCCATCAAAAGGGCCGACCGTGCAATCTAATCCCATTTAATGACAAGCACAGGTTTGCAATTGATTGTCTTTGTATTATAAAACATGCGTAATGATATAAAAGACTTACAGTGATATGACATCGGTGGGAAAGCTGCGAGGGATCAGTCCTGCGCTTTCGCACAACGCGTTATCTTTGGTACATGTACATGATGAGGGACAACGAGGCTGCCTGGCTCTCTTGCTGTCCACTACAAGTAAAACAGACGCCACCAGAAGTAAGCCAAGCCAAGACAATCTTTTGGGGATCTTGGTTGCGTTTTCCATCCTTGCGAACCGCTGCGGGCACGACCTGCGCGTCGAATAATCCTAAACATGAACCAGGGTCTCCGTTGTGGTCCCTCTATCTGCTCCTGGAGGCCAAAGGAGGCTTTATCCGCTCTTGTTTATTATCGCCAAGTGCCGTGCGCCGCTGCCTTGGAGGTAATTTCATCCAGCAAGTCGGACGCCCCGTATGTTGCGAGGGCTGTAATGCACTACACCTCCAGAAGAAGAAGAAGGAGAAGAAAAAGAAGAAGAAGAAGGAGGAGAACAAAAAATACCCCCTTGAAGAAAAATGTTCAATTCAAACAAACACTCAGATTACAGCTCAGGAAAATACCAGCTGGCGCGGTGACAATAACACGGTGTGAGGGCAGGTGGGTATCCCAGCGGGAGCCGACGCAGCATCTCCATCCAAAGCCACGCCTATAATTCAGGCTCCTGGAGGATTCCGCCCAACACGGCTTATTAATTTTTCGTGAATCAGCTGTAGAGATGGTTTGGGTTGGAAGCCCTTATATGAGCGAGCAGATATGTCGCCTATAGCGCAGACGCACGGACTATGCGGGTGTTGGAAGGGAAAATCCAATGAAAATGAAATAGGAAAGAATAACTGTGATGCAGTATAGTCCAGCCAACACCTAACCGGTAACTATGTATAGACCTATATAATGATAATGATGATGATGATGATGATGATAACAATAATAATGATAATAATAATAATAATAATAATAATAATAATAATAATAATAATAATTTTATTATTACTACTACTACTACTACGACTACATTATATTAGGCTACTATTTTTTATTTCCTATAACTTCACTAGATTTAATGCATAGCGTGCAGTAGGGTTTTCTCTGATTTGCAGCAAGCTCAAAGGTTCCTTTCATGGTTTGTGGTTTCTATGGTGATTGGGAGATGTAAATAATGAATGTGAGCTTGCCCTCTGATTGAGGGGTGTGGGGAAGCCCACTGTCATGCTACTAACAGCTGCTCTGCTTTTAGTGCAGCCTCAGTGAAATGCCCCCCCATCCCCCCTACAGACAAAGAACAGGTTAGCAGAGTTTGTCTCTTTGGCCCCTCACCCTGTGCATCCTGCTTTACTGCACAATATGCCGTTGATTTCACAATGTCTCACAGCCCACAAGTACCATGGAAACATTAGAAATAGAGAGAAGCTGCAGCTCTCCAGTGAACCCTCACAGTTTAATGGGAATGTTCTTTCCTGCTGTGCCGGACATGACTATGTGCAGCTGAGCTACCCAGGATCCTCTGGGAGCTCTAAAGGTCCTGACCATCTAATTTCTGGATCCCCCAGAGCTCGGAGATTAATATGTTTACTCACTGTGCTTGGCAGGCCTGCTTAGACAATTCTGGGAAGAGCCATGTGCGAAGGTCTTTAAAAGCCCTCTGAATAAAGACGTGCTGCTCTGGTCCTCCAATCTCTGCATCCCTGATGTGATTAGAACATTTGGTATCCAGTGTCTGTTTGCAGTGATAATGGAATTTAGCCTGTAAAATGAAAGCATGGCATTCAGGGTAGTAGTTCATGCACTATGAGCTGTTCCATGGTATGCTGATGACTCTTTTTGAGGGAAGAGAGGATGCGGTGGAAGAATAAAACTATTATTAGTGAAAAACACATCTACAGGAAGCTACTTACTCCTAAAAGGAAACACACAGAAAGAAAATGTGGCTTTGGAGAAGGTGGAATGGAATGAAATTCATAAATGTATAATATATCCCATTTGTTATGCACAGCTATTATGGGCTAAATGGTGAACACTGGATATTATTGTTGTGCTGTTTGATGGTTCATGTCTGTGCTCCATAAATGCCATCATTCATCACCAGAATAGAACACACACTGTCCGGAAACTATTTCCCCCCAGCAATATTCACAACTATTGATAATACAGAGTCTAGTGTTGTCTTCCTCATGTGATTATAATGCCCTTTCATGGATTTTTTGGAGCCTGTCTAATTTTTTTGGATTGCCCTTACTTGAATCCCGTTTGTTAGCTACCATATCTGAACTGAGATGCAGTACTCAGCCAAAAAAGCATGGAACTGAAAATCAAAGCATTTTCCATGACAAAAACTCGCATTATGTGTGACTGTGCTGGGCAGCTCCCAGCTGTGAAAGTGTGTAATTGTGTGAATGTGAAGTAGGGTGTTGTTAGAAAACAGAGATTGTGATCGGTCGGCTTTTCCTGGGTAAACAAAGGTTAAACTGCACTGTATACATATTTGTAACTTGACTTGAGATTGTTTTTTGGTGAATTTTATGCACTTTGAAAGCTTCCATTCAGTCCAGCCAGGCTGTCTTCAGAGAGGTAGACCTCCCCACTAGAGGGAAGTGTAGATCCAAGGTTTGGCCTTGTCACAGGTTGATTCATCCGATGGGATTCTCAGGTTCTCATCATTCGTCTCATTGGATTACAGCTGATTTCTGATTTTAAAATTCATATTATTATTATTATTATTATTATAAAACTGATTGTCTAATGCTAAACAAAAGAAGTTGATTTCCTCATCTCTTTTTCTTCCTCTTTTATTAAACATTTAAATGTTTATAAAGCATAAATTACAATAATAATCTTTGTCATCATCATCATTATCATCGTCATCATCATTGTCATCATCATCATACCACTACTCTTCTAAATTAGAAGTAAAAAGGGAAGAACATTTTTAAACTGCTACACAGTAGAAACGACCACAGCTCTATGACTTCGAGCACCTCCCACCAGCGACAGCAGCACACTGATGAGCGGACAGTCTCAGTCTTGGCATTGTTTGGATGTTTGACCTCTGGACGGTGATGCTGTCTCAACGTGTCCTGTCAGTCTACAAAGCTGGCTTACCCCCTGTGACGCGGCTGCTGGGCTTTTGTAACTGAAACACTCGGCTTCCTGTATGAACTATAAAGTTGACACGCCACCTGTCAACACTAATCTGCAGCCTGGCTCAGTCATAGCTTAGCTTAACAAGGGGGGCTTCCTCTCTCTTTCCCTCTCTCTCTCTCTCTCTCTCTCTCTCTTACTCTCTCCAATCTACGTTTCCTTGCAGTCAAACAGATGCTCAGTTCTGGCAAAGACACAAGTAAAAACATCTCCTGAATTGTAACTATCAAACTGATGCACTCCTTTGCTACCTTATATAGTCATATTTTCATATGATAAAGAGACTCAGACAACTCAATAAACCAACCATTATTCATTAGCAAGTATCCAACATGAATTTATTATAAGCACCAGTGCTGTGATCCATAAAAGCTGTCTTTTGCTAGTGTAAATATGAGATGAGAGATATTAGTGAAAACGCAGGACTTTTATTGCATTTATTGTCAAGGTGCTGTGACTTTCATCCTTGCTATGGTTTGCTTGTAATCTTGGCAATCCAGGAATTCAAAGTTATTTGAGTCTTACATTCACAAGTTGCTCAGGATAAATGTATCAATTAAATATATATTTGATAAATATATAATATCAGTGACTGTATTGAAATACTGAAACTGTATAGTTCTGCTCAAATCCAAATGACAGGAAATTATTTTTTAAAAATGGTCACTATTGATGTTCTGGGTAGATTATTTTTATAGTGCTAATAAATTGTCATAACCATGCCAGTATCATTGTGCAGCTTTGCTTTCATCTGCAGGTCTACATGTATTGTAAAAGTCAGCAGGAAGGCAGGGACAAGATACATCAACCTGCATGAGCTCTTCCAGGGATATTCTCATATGACACACCACAACAAGCTGAGGTCATACAACATGTCAAAGCACATGTCTGCATGTGCGCTGTAAAAAACTAACAAACACACTCAGCATATTATAGAGAAGAAGACAGGCATATAGAAAGAAATACAAATTTATGAAAGGCCACCTACAATGGTCTTTTCTTGAACAACTCATACTGCAGACAGTGTATTTGTCATTTGCGAGGTTGAAGTCACAATAATGCATGGATATAGGTGTTAAGGTCAGAGGTCAGCATGGGTAATGAGATGGAGCGAGGATAATGAGCTAAAGGATTGAGGCGTGGTTATGGAAAG
Organism: Holocentrus rufus; assembly: GCA_900302615.1. Lineage (NCBI taxonomy): Eukaryota > Metazoa > Chordata > Actinopteri > Holocentriformes > Holocentridae > Holocentrus > Holocentrus rufus. The sequence continues at coordinate 57,613 of OMLF01002606.1, read as the reverse complement.
GAACGATGTATGGGAAGAGTACTTTGTGGCTTGAGCTCAATACCTGACCACAAAATATGGAACATGGTCATAAAGAGACATCACATTTTAAATATATTCTCTTTAAAAACACACCTCAGCCATTCATACCCACTCTATCATATAAATATAGCATGTATATATGTGGTGAGTAGCAGCATTTTGTAAAGGGAAACCACTTCTCAAAGTTCTCTAGTAAGCTTGTTAGCCATCTGATTAAAAGGTGATGTATGGTCACCACTACTCTTTCAAAAGCTGCTGGGTCTCAGAAATGAATAGACAATGCGGGCAACCTGCCACTCACCATCAGCAAATCTTCATATTACATATAATTCATCTCTTAGTTATTGATTCAATGATACAAGTGACACAGAATTTAAAGTGCAACCATGCTGGAGCTTAAATATGCCCAACAAACACTTTTCCTTTATGTCAGACTTACATAAATATAACCCTCTTTGTTCCAGTTTCCTCTTTGTTCCATACACAGTAAATGTACTTTAAATGAAGAAAATAAACATGCTTTGAAAATAAACTTTATTCACTCTCTTGATGCTTCACACAACATGATACTAATGCAAACATAATCACATGCATTGAAAGCTAAACGTGTGACAGTGTCAAACCTGATTATAAAGGTTGCATTCATTAAGAATATATAATAGCTGCATGTGAGAACTGAATACAGTAAAATATTACATTGCTCTGGTATGTGCAACCCAAGTCACAAGGCAGATATTTCTCTTTTATGAGAAATTCTGTGAGACAAGGTTTGGACAATAACAACTTTATGAAACTCAGTGTTAAGAAAACACAATATGGGAGATATTTTGTTTCACACCTAAACAAGAACGTCTTTTCACCTGTACAGCGTGACGTGTCACTCTGCCAGCTGCACAGCGTTACCTCACACAAACTTCCCGTCCATCAAGAGCCACATGTGGTGGGAGGGGACGTGCACTCCTGACTTCTGAGCAGGACAGCAGTATTTTTACTTTATGTAAGCAGGGGACTTAAAAGGGAAAGCCCTGGGGCTCCAACTGGCTTATTACCAAATCCAATTCAGTCAAATCTTCTTACATCTCTCAACCATTTGCTGGAGACATATGTTTGAAATTTTGAAAGCACTACTTGTAAAATTAAAAAAAGAAGAAAAAAAGAAGTCTGATACAGCTTAGTTATATTCTTCCACTGAGCATAAAAAAATCCCTGCTGACAAATGATTGATAGAGAAAAATATTCATTCTATTCATTATATCATTTAGATTTTAAATGGGTATTATTGCATAATATTTCTGATTGCTTTTTTATTCTGTGTTTCCTCTACTAAATCGGAGCAATATAGCCCCGATATTCTAAAAATGTTGTTTTTTTGACAATTCCAGCTGCATCAAATGCTGTATATTAACACCTCAATTTTAATGTCATGATGCCCAAATCCCTTCTACGTTAATTAAATAACATTACAGTATTTTAAATATAAATATGTTATAATAAAATACAGATATATTCTTCTTAATAAATGAAAGATTCATTCTGTGCAGTTGTATATTACAAGTGCCATGTACAAGAATAATACTAAGTTTAAGTAACTGTATTCATATTATGTATGCACTTAAAAGTTACTTTCAATTCAAACTGCTGTCTCTGTCAGGAGTAAGAGGAGCTAAACATTTCAATATATAAAAATAATCAGGGATTTTGCAAATGAGCAGCCCCTCTGTTGTGGAAAGACACATCAGTAGGATGGTTAAACAATTCCACACTCCCTGCAATTCTTTTTCTTATGCACATACTGTACAAATACACATCCAGGCAAACATTCATTAAGTGCTTCAGTGGCAGGTCTAGGAGATAATACATGTCTTTGACTTCCCGCCCTCTTCTGGTGCTGAAAGAAGAACACATGAGACAGACAGTGAGAGGGGGAATGCAAATATGGCAGGAGAGATGTGGCAACAAAAAAAAATCTGAATTTCAGGCTCACCTTGGTCTCCACCTTCCAGCCTTTTCTTCTCCTCCTCAATAGCCTTCATCTTGGCCTCATGGACATCGGCCAGGGCTCTCCACTCTGCCCTGTTGTTATTCAACCCATCAAACATGGGCTGGATCTCATTGTGGAACCTAGCAAACTCCTGAAAAGGTGCAGCACATAAATACAAACACACAGGCATGCACATAGACACGGACAGAAAGATGGAGACACACACACACACCCAAACCGACACACACATAAACACACGGACATGCATGCAGACAGAGAAGGAAGGAGGGAGATGAAGTGAAAGGGATTGTGTGAGAGATTTCAAAGGAAAATAAAGAAATCTCAATGTTTTCAGTTCAATGTGTTGGCTCACCTTGTACACAAAGGCGCAGACAAAATCAATGAAACCGCACTGCATCTTGGGTAGCTCATCAGCATGGTTCCTATCCATCATTGGCTGAGAAAGGAGCAGGAAATTATTATTATTTAGGTTTTTGTAGAAATAACAACAGATACAGTGCATACACCATATTTAAAGCAATACTCTTGTAAGCTCTTACAATAGGCTGCTGATCAAGAACTGTCCTTTCTAGATCTCCCTGCTCCCAGAACTCTGCTGCCACCATCAGAGCAACCTAGAGCCAAGAGCGCAAATAAACAAAGGGCTTTGAGAATCAAAATGGTTTGATGTTTTGTATTGATGATGCAAGAGTGTGGCAAATCACGGGGCATGCTGAGAACTGAGCAGACCTTGCTCTGCACTTCCCACGGCTTAGTAATGGCTGACAGGTCACAAGCTGTCATCATCATTGCCCTGTTAAAGATACAACAGCATTCAGTGACATTTTGAACGAGAGATGCAACATGGAATATTACATATGAATTCCTTAATTTGGCACAGACATCCTTTGAAGACCCAGTCGTCCTTGGAGGACCCACTGAAACGGTCAGGTGATGGCATTTATGTCTCAGTGTAGTGATGATTTATATATTTACATGATGATTTCTTTTCTGGTTGGATTGTTTGAGATGTAGTTGACTCTTTCCTTCTCATCTGGCATTGGCTCTACACTGTTCACAATATTCTGGAACATTGTTCTCTTCCTGAAAGACAAGGAAAAAGCAGGCTCTTAGGTCCTTCCAGAGGTCTTTGAAAAGGATTACATGCCAAAGGCTAGAAATGCCTTTTTCATATCCAGTGCAAATATATGAACTTTAATGGAATACCTTTGCTGATATTTCTTACTTGAAATAGAGAGCCAGATCAGTGGCAATTATGCAAACTTCAAACAGATGCTGCACTGTCTCAAACTGACGTTTCTGAAGGTTTTGGAAGATATTGAGGTTCTGTGGATGATAGCACAATGATGCCAAGGGTTAGACATCAATACTGGTCTCAGCAAGATCTAAGAAATACTTATATACAGTAAAAAAACTGCAACCAAAAATATTAAACATTAATGCATATGTAGAAGCTTTAGCAGACCCACCTCATCCTCCATCAGTGTCTTACTGTACTCAAGATGATGCCGCTCCATAACTGAACTGCTGTGGAGCTTTGCCAGTGGAGACGCACTCCTGCAAGAAAGTGTAGAAACGCTCTGCCTCAGAATTACTATTTCTCCCATAACATGAGCAGGATTTTCATTTTTACTCTAGTTCATTCCCCATCACTGAATGTCATATGAAAATGGCCAGGCGGACTCTCACTTTGTCTGGTAGAGGTTGTTGGTTCCTCTGTGGTCAATATCGTGGCAGAATCCTGCAGAAACCATGGCAAAGGCCTCAAGATCCGAGTAGTACTTCTTCAGTTTACCCGTCTGTTAAGATGAGTCACATGTTATAAATTATCCCATGGCCGTGAACACATTCTGTACATTTTTACTCAAGTCCTCCACTAACAATAACAAATATACAAATACTAGCAAGGGCCAAAGAGAAATCTGACACACCATCAGTAGCGTGAACATGGTTTGGCCCACATTGAAGCCATGCCTCCAGTTGTGGTAGGTGATGTCACGGTATCCTCTGCGAACGGTGTACATCCACCTTGTCAGGATCTGCATGATAGAAGTAACAAAACAAAACAGTGACTCTTTGGACAACTAATTCAAAAACATAGGTCAAATGAAGAGCATCGACTCAATCCAGGGATCTTTAGAAACATAGCAATGCCAAGGTACTGATATCAGCCAGTGTAAAATGCATCATCATGTTGAGAACCCATGTAAATCCTGCTGTACGTGCAAACATAACAACTCTGGGTCCAATTCTAAGGTCAGCAGCACCACTACCAAAATCACAATCTTTTAGCACTCATCCAACACATAATGCACAAAAAAAAACCTCATACAAGACAGGGGGCAGACAGGCAGATGGGGGGAAGTGAGGTGAATAGTCAGGAAGGGTTTCTAACTCCACTGTACCTCAGCTGGGACTTTGAACTTCTCCACCACACCCATTTCAAAGAAGCAGCGGATGCCACACTTGATGAGCTCAAACTCGGACAGGGGGAAGTCGCTAAAGCGGAACTCCAGCAGCTCCACATTCTTACTTTCAGGGATGTTGGTCCTCTGCGTGTTGGAAACACAGTCCAAAAAGTCAGGACAGCCTCACTATCAATTATGGCTCTTCTATGTAACAAAATATGGCCTTTATTGTGAAATGTCCCTGCTACCAGTACAGGTAGCAGCAATATTGTAAACGGATTAAGCTTATGGCATCACTAGGGTGGCATGGTCTTACCAAAAGTTTGTACATTTCCTTCTGGTCACAGTCCTCTGGTGTACTTCCCATCTTCTCTTCAGTGTTCTGAAGGGAAATGACAGTTAATATGTAGATTAATCTATTAATCTGTTAAAATATGCCCAGTAGCACATGCTTCATTTAAAGTGTAAATACAGAGTTAGAGTTAGTAAGTACAAGTAAGTAAGTAAGTACAAGTTTTATCTCGAAGTTTTCAAATCTGGTGGAAATGATGTGAGTAGAGTGAGTGGAGTGGTAGGGCTTACGAGAATGGTCTGGACGTCAGATAGTGTGGCCTTGGTCTGGTACATGAGCATTTCCTGGGCCACGTCTTTCCTCCACTCCGTCCTGTTCAGTTTGTCATATGTGTCACAGTTCAATGTGGACCAGCCAAGGAACTGGGTCAGGGCCTTGTGACAAGGAGAAATGACAAACAAATTAACCGCATTGATCAATTTTAGGTAAATAATGTAATTTCACTTATTATCTAGGTCTACCACAATTGTTACCAATAAGAAGTTGCTTATCATTACAATTATAATACATAAATAAAATAATATCAGTATGTTATTAGAATGATAATCACAAGCGTAAAATTGTAAAATCATATAATTCATACTTCTGTAATTTGTTCATCATTCTCATCGAACGGTTTGCCATCTTTCCTGTTGAAGAAAGTGGCAATGCCGACTATTTCTTCCTTTTTGTTGACGATAGGGAGGGAGAGGACGTTCTTTATCATCCATCCAGTCTCATCCACTGCCTCTTTCTGTCAAACAGATCACATCAGACGCAGAGATTATTATAGTCATCAATAGTTATGTCTGCTGCACCTGCAAGACAAAACAAATTCAGTGCCTAGTGGGGTCAGGTGTCACAGGAGAGGATCTCACCTGAAATGCAAAGTAATCATCTGCTGGAGCATTCATCATGTTGCAGATCTGGGAGAGGAAAACAGGGTGTTAAACATGCTAGAAGAGCAGTGTGGATTAAAGTTACAAAATATTCAGCCACAGAACAGTTATATGAATTTTGGACCAAAAAAAGAAACAATAGTGGAGCTTACAAATCCATTCTCAGCCACGTATGTTGGTAGTCCACTGACCAGGGCCCAGTGGTCAGCGGGAGGAGCGCTGTGAGTGCAGAGAGGAATGGGTTACTGCACATCCACCAATAGACTGCCAAACAAGCATTAAAACTGTGCAAAAAAGTTGCATCTCAAGTAAACAGCCTACTCATAGATTCACCCTGTGCTACAGTATATCATAATACTTACGGGATAACTTTAATTTCCTCTTTGTCTTCCAACAAGTAATCAATAATCTTGTAGAAGTTGACTTCCTGCATGGAATAAAATAAAAGATTGGCTCAACATTTTTTTTTTTAAATGTTCACATATTATTTTGTACAAGAGTGGCAATAATGTTACAATAACAACCCCAGCACTGGACTTACTCTGCCATCAGGAGTCTTGGGGCCCTTGTACGGCTCTTGTTCTCCTAGTTTGATTGGCCACTCATCAAAGAATTCCTAGAGAAGAAAACACCAATGACGTCACAATATGCAATTTCCCTTCGGGGATCAATAAAGTATAAAGTATATCTAATATAATTACTAAAAATGCATGAGTGCTGCAGTGCAGGATGTGCTGATATACAGTATTTCAGTCTAATTAAAATGATGGTCCGTAGTGTAGTATAGTTCAAAACTTTCTCAGATGTCCTCACCTTTTCCTTGGTCATGTCCAGGAGTCCCACAGAGTATCTCTCACACTTGAGATATGTCCTCACTGTGTACAGAGCTTTGTGAAACTGTCTTTCAATATCCGTCAGCTCCTCAAACACTTTGCTGGCTGACCACAGCATAACCTATGATGAGGAAATGAACGACCACTTATGATTTTGGCAGATGCTGGGAATCTTTTTTTTTTTTTTTTTGTGTGTGTGGT
>OMLF01002606.1:35360-50419 GCA_900302615.1 Holocentrus rufus | reverse complement strand
TAAACATTTAGGTCAGAGACAGGAAGCTGGTGGGCTATAGTTGGCCATTTAAAGTGAAGATAAGTATGTATTTGATCCTTGCGAGGGCTCTGTGTCTGTGTATGTCCTTGACTGCACAGGTAATTCTGTAACACTGATGAAACACTGATAAAATTAAATGTTTGCCAATTTTTTCCAGCTGAATTCTTCCTTTGCCGCTTTTTGATTCATGCATCGTGAAGGAGCTGCAGGGTTGGGACACATTTTTCATCCTCTTCACTTTCCTGTTTTGTAATAGACTTTCTATGGAAGACCTTAAAAGAATCATTCAGTTTCTGGCTGCATCAGAGGGCGACATACACAGAGCTGAAGCCTTCTGTGGCCTAAGAGAAAACACTGTTTTTGAACATGACATTAACAAATATTCCATATTTATGGTTGACTATGACTATATGCATGTCATCCTGTAGTCCTGATGAGGGCTACTGCAGCCAAAATATGTGAATTATAACATTAAAGCTTTTTTAAATTGTTCCTCAAGAGTAGCTGGAATTTTCCATTTTTTCTGTCTCCTATCTTAACATCCAGTAGCTCCAGATGCACTGACACCCTGCAACCTCACGCAATAAATACATACATGCATATATTCTTCCAGTTTCTTAGTCCAGTCCTGCACTTGATATATTTATAGGAGTCATTTTGGCAAATGCACAAATACAAAAGCAATGGGTGGAACGAGCAACTATGCAAACCTGGCATAAATAGGAAACACCCTGCCCACTCACCTCCTGATCACTCTTTGAGAATTCATTAGCACCTTGTTTGTTGAGTGCCATGACAACACCGATGGGCTCCTTTCCACTCAGAATGGGAGCAGTAAGTATGCATTTGGTGGTATATTTGGTCTGCTTATCCACAAAGTCACTGAAGTGAGAGTCCTGAAAATAGCAATGGAAAACCACAAGAGAATGGTTAAAGGTTATGCATTGATACAGTAACCACAAAGATTAATGTGTGAGAAGAATATCTTTAAAATGCATAATAAATACAGTGGTTGTATATGCTGTATACTTGTCCCTCAGACAAAATTACAGTTTAATGACTGATTAATGCTTTGGAGTCCTAATAAATTTATCAGTAGGCATGCTATGATCTACACTGTATTGCATCTCTTCAGAAGTGACAGTCAGTGTTTGTAGGGTTTATTGAGACAGAATTACAAGATTAACCTATGTTTAATCAGATGCCTCATCCCTAATATAACAAAGGGTGCAATTACAGTAGGAGATACAAATTAGCCTTAGCACAGCTGATTTCTAAATACACAATTTCTTTGACCATATACTGGAGCTGGACAAGTTATTTTCATTTCTTTTTTTTTCATTTCATGCCATTTCTAAACTTGAGATTTTTCTCCCTCTCAAATTTATATTGACATTAGCTCACCTTCTTCACATCAGGGATATTTTGGGGCTTCTTGGAGTGTGCCGTCCACCCAACAATACCCATGTCAGTGGGGAAGACAATCTCTACACCGGGGTTCACTAGATTTTTCTCAAACGAACTGTTGGATGTCACATCAAAGAGGAGGGTGGACAGCTCAGGGGAGCCGTTTCGGGCCCTGTAGGCAAAGTAGCTGCAACGATCAGCCTGGATCAGTAGACAAATCCTCTGGAGAACTTTGTGCAATGCCTTTTCCATTGGGTTGGTGCCCTGCATCTCCTTGACGAGCTCAAACATGAACTCAGCCTCCTGGATGGTGGTGACATCCTTGTAAGAAGCTGGGTCTTTCACCTGGACCTGGTTATTGAAGGCAGCAGTAATCACATCTGCCTTGACTTTCTTCTCGTAGTACTCCTTAGCAAACTGCGGGTTGTTGTCAAGGAACTTCTCAACACTGTCTTTGTCTGCCATTTTGTCAAAGTTTGTATGAATGATCCCCTCAGTCACTGCTCAGAAATGCACCCCTTACAAGGGTACAGTTGGATAGAGGAACAGCAGAACGCTGAAGGTGGTCGCCAGATGATACGCCTGTGGAGATCCTACTGAAGCATCTCCTCAGTGCATACAGGACCAAAACTGCAGTTCCAACCTGCTCCCCAGTAACAGAAGGCAGTGAGTGGCTTACTGAGTAAGGGGATCCCAGGGGGCACTAATGACTGTGACGCAAGAGTCATAAAGCCCCTGAGCTTTCTTAACTTGTAAATCCAGCAGCTTGTCATTTTAGTGAGGCCAATCCCATCACAGGTAATGATGGCTGAGTTATGGCAGTTATGCTCTGGGGTAAAGGGTAAGAAGTCAAGACTGCATTTACACTTTGGGATTTCCTGAAGCTATGTATAATAACCTGCTAACATACTGGACATTCATCTCCAGTATTTGTGCAATACATATTGCTTTGGGAAAGTAGCATTCACAGTATTATTGATACATGCAGTGTTGAAAAGTAACAAATGTAATCTGGTGGGCGAGGGGGGGGATTCATGCATGATTTTAGGATAAGGATAATACCATATTAATACCAGGCAAAGAAGGTCACAAGAGCCAGAAGAGACTGCATGATAAAAGCTGTGTTTAAGTGCCTTATTGAGTCTGAGAGGCTTTGTATGAAGATGAGCAACCTGATCACACAGAACAGTAGAGAGACCCTCCTACAACTGAGAAAAAATGAAGTTCAAGAGAGTCAGGGGGCTTACAGGGACCAAGACCAGCATTTGAAAAGCACCTGTTCAGCATCAGTAATGTGGGATTGTATATTGTCTCCATAATAAGAAAACAAAGAAGACGATGGTACACAGGACGACCACAGAGGCAATCTAATGAGAAAGTGACACTGGACCACCTGACGTGGACACACTGCGGTTGGACAGAAGGACAACTCAGCACGTGCACTGGCAGGCTACAATATTGTGTGTCTAATTTTAGAATTGATATAAAGACACTGCTTTAGAAAGAGACATATCTATATTGTATATGTTTGGCCTTGCTGGGCTGCAGTTTCGGTCCCAGTTGGATGGTAACTACATATATCCATGGACAAGAGCAAATAGGATTGTTAATCGCTGCTTGGGATTTAATTCCTCTTGTTGGCAAGCATTGCCATTTGTCGCTAAGATCTGATTACTGCGTCAGGAGAGATAAAGATGCTCATCCATGACAGATGGAGAAGATAGAAAAAAATATTCCTTCCATAAAGGCTCTGAGCTGCATCACATTATGGTTACAGTATAAGATTGGAGAGCTAATAACTCTGTTAAGTAATTGTTTTTTTTGTCAACAAAGATCTTTATAGATTTGTTGCCAATGATGTTTTCATTTAACAAATAATTTCCTGGAACACCTGATTTCCTGGTCACAAATGATATTCCCCAGTGCGAATTGAACAATTACTGCGTTTTATCAGATAGCTGTTTTGGCATAATAGATACTGCACACAAGATTTATTATTTTGTATTGTCAGATCTGTTTTTATTGAGAGGAAATAACATATTGGATATCACAAAACCGTGATGGGCAGAGGACCCAAATACTTTACTGAAAGTAAAGAAAAATGATAGAAGCAAACAAACCAAACATGGGTCGGGCAAGGCAGAGTGCAGGTTAACCAGTAGTTCAGACAAACCAGGCAGGGATCAGACAAAGCAAGGCTGATGAAGTTATTTTGGATTATTCCAAGTTTTTTCTTGCCTGCTCTAAAGGTTTGATTCAATGGGCAACGTCCTGTTTTGTTTGTTGTAAACTTGTGGGCCTGTAAAGCCTTTTGCGACTGTAAAAGGTGATTTGGGGCTCTAAATAAACTTGAGTTTAAATTGGGGGAACAAAGCTTGTGGTTGATAGTGCACCTGGTTGTCTTATGAGCGACCATTGGCACAGGGGACTTGCTTCAACGGTGCCACCACAGTTCCACAACAGAGCCTCCGCCAGCCGTTCTTGAACTGGCAGACAGAGTAGAGGATGGGATTGAGGGCTGAGTTGGTCAGGGTGAACGTTACCACCCAGAAGAACATGGTAGAGGAGACATACAGGTGACCGTGGAAGTTCCTAGCAAGGATGAGGAAGCCGAGGATGAATATGGGACTCCACATGATAAGGAAAGAGAGCATGAGGACAAACAGTGTGCGGAAGAGCTTAATGTCCTGGCGGGAAACTGAATACTGAAGAGACTCTCCTAATGTGGACGGGCTGTCTCTGGGCCGGAGCCTTCTCCTGCAGGTTTTAGTAATCTGGAAGATAAGGGGAGAGATGATCAGCATTGATAAAGTAACAATTTCAGTTATGATAATACTAATGCATTATTTTTGCATAATACTGGCACACCACATACAGTGGCATTACATGATTTGCCTAATGCATCTACATATGAAGCATGAAGCACTTTTCCGTTTTCTCTTCAGCATATCTTCGGTCTTAAACATTCAGCGTTTTTTTCTTAAGCTGCAGTAAATCTGTTACTTCTCAACACAAGTAAATCACTTTCCATTGTCTGTAGTGTTTAACATCCACAGTCTTTGCACATTAAATGCAATATTCACAGATGATTGTGTAAAGCCCTAAGCACACACACACAGCTGCTATTCTCAGCTTCAGCATTCAATAGCACACACCAACCTTTGTTCCACCAGTGATCTGGAAGTGATTACTATTACCCAAGGTACAAAGAAAAATGTCAGTACCAGTACAAGCATCAGCTGTCAATACTTGTTGAATGACTAAAGGTTTCTTTGGTCATTCAATCATTAATGCCCACTGATGCTGGTTTCTTTGTGTCAACTGGGGAACTGTAACTGTCACAGAAACTGTCCCTTCTGTATCTGTACATTATGTAATATTTGTTAGTCAAACAGACCAATAATCCCACCTGTAATATCTTGCTGTAACTGACCACAATGATGAGTCCTGGGAGAAGAAAGCATAGGGCAGTAAAGGCTATATTCCACACAATTTCCCCAGTCGCGTTTGGCCACTTCAGAGTACAGATGTGTAAATTGTCCTGTGGAAGTGGAACAATATTTTAGTGGCAAAAACACTGACTTTGCAACCAACCACTTGTTCATCCATTCTTTTTTTTCCATCCATCTATACCTGCTCTGGGAAATCCACTTCTATCACAGTGAAGAACAGACTGAGGGGCATGGAGGTGAGTGCAGAAAAGGCCCAGATGAAGATGAGGGTGGCACACACAGTCCTGAGGTTTAAAGTGGGTACAGTCTGCAGCCGGAGGATAGCCTGGACCCTCTCCACACTGATGGAGGCCAGGGTAGTGATGGTGACACAGCCACTCATACAGATAACATACAGCACGGTGTGGCAGGCTGTATATCCCAGCTTCCAGGATACGGTCCATCGCACTGCCACAATCAGCGGGATCATGCTGACAAAAAGCAGGTCAGCCACAAAAAGGTTGAGGGTCAGGATTGTCTTGTTGGCCAACAGTCTGCGTTCCCAGGTTACCAGGGCTGCAGCTCCTGCATTCGCTGCCACGGAGACCAGGAAGACCGTGGTGATGGCCAGGGTCTCCACAATAGTGGTGGCGACATGATCTGAGGGGTGCAGCTCCGAGAAGAAGGAAAAGTAGGAGAAATTCCGCAAATGGACAAAGTGCGTGTGAGGGTAAACATCCATGAGGCCTACAGCAGGGGTCTCAGATCTAAGAAGTGAATTCACTGCTGACTCCTGCCAACATGCAGAGTGCCTTCTAAGGAGAAACTGTAAGGGGAAATAAATCCATACAGCGTAATGAGGTACAGGGAGAAAGACAAGGAAGGGGCGGTGCACCAGCCTTTTTAGTGCTGTGTTTGCTCCAGCTGCTGCCTCACCGGATAACAGTTCAGAGAACACAGCTTTATTACACCATGACAGCCAGTGGAGAAAAAAGGCAGGCGGGTGAATGATAGCGAAATGCTTTTTTTTGTGTGTTTCTTCTGTTTTCTAGTTTCCTATGTAAACTGTATTCCCTGTTCTGCACTACTGCGATATACAAATGTGAATCCTTTCTTCAGATACTTCCCTTTATTTAATCTTAGCAAATAAGCTGTATAGTGACATGACCACCCTTTGAGTAAATCCAAATTGTAATCTTCAATTAAATGTAATTGGTGAGCAATGATGCTGTTTAAATCACACGTTGGCACTGGTGATCCAATTAGTTTGACACCGCTTTTATTTAACTTAAACATTAAGCTGTGAATCAGATTACACTCCCTGAGTAGCAGTTAGCTGATCAGTTGCTGCTGCAAAGACTGACATTTCACTCTGCAGTGAAATGCTGAAAAATAATTGAGAAGGAGGGTTTATGTGACAATTCAGTGCAAAATTTATAGTCAATTATTGTTCAGACTTGGTAGCCTAAATGTTAGTGAAATGTGTTTTTTTATTTGGATGTTTCCAACTTTGCAAATGCTTTATAATTACACCTATTGTCATATTGCAGTGTTTTGTCAATAAAAGTTAGACACGTCCTCCTGTCTCCCACAGTATTTTAGGCAGGTCTGTTGCCCCTAGAGAAACACTCTGTCTGCCTCGCAGACAGGCTAATCTCATATAACTTTCTATGAAGACGTGTCCTCATATGAAAAGTTCCTGAAAGGTAAGTTAATAAGTGCCTAAACCATATTACCATCTTTTTCTAATGCTGTTAGCCTCTGGGTTAACCCTTGGTGTCACGTTCCCTTTCAAAGCCTGCAGTGACAGCAGAGACCTGACTCCTCATATTGACGGCTGACAATACTAATCCACTGCCTTAAATAGTATGGGACAGGGATTATGTTACACAATCTGTTTTGAGCTATTGATCTGGTTTGAACGGTGTGAGACCTGGATGGGGGGACAAGGACCTACAACACCACCCAGACATGATCTGACACGGAATTATTTATTTGAAATAATTTTCTGAATAAAATCTGCAATTGGAGCAAGGAAGTGCTTTAAAAATAAACAGTACATAACAAAACTACAAACATTTAAATCTAAACTATTTTTTTCAATAATAAATGCTTTTTTACAGAAAACAACATTTTTTTAAAATAAGTAAGGTAACCTCAGCAACTCATGGTAGTGTTTATGAAAATACACCTCTACATAAACAAGTAAATTCGAACAAGCTAGTTTATTTATTGTTTACTTAATTAAAAACATAAACCAACTGGTAATACGGAATCAATAAAAGCCAATCAATATAATCAATAAAGGTGTATAACTCAACTGTCCAGGCTCTGCTCAGTCTCCACAGTAATCTAGGTGGGCCAGCAGTTCCCGGTACTGGCTGCTGGGATACTGGGCCCTGCAGCAGGGACACTCCAGGAAGCTTTCATCCAGCAAGCTTTTGCAAGGGGAGGATGTCACGCTGTCTCTGGAAGGCTTGGAGGCTGGGAGTCTGTTGTCTGCACTGACCTCATACGAGCTGGGATCCTGCTGCTGCTGGTCTCTCTAACATGCACGCAATCATCCATCACACACATTGACACAAATCAACTGAGTAACTGAATCAGCCTTTTCCAGTACTTTCTATTATATGTATCCAGCAGCACTTAAATTCTATCACTAATTAAGCTGCTATGTTGTAAGTGGGTCAATGCCGTTGCTCCATTCATACCAACCTTTGACAAATTTGCCACGGGGTCTTTAGATTTACGCAGCTCCTTGATAACTCTATACAGTTGCTTTTGCAAGTACAAACAATCACGTTTCTCATCTTCAAGGTCACGAGAAGTTATCTGGACCTAGAATACACAAAGCCACCGTTACAATTAAGCCTTTATAATACTATAGGTGTGCAGGTATTTTTGTTGTAAACATAAAGTATTATCTCTTTTTTTGTGTGTGAAAAGGCTTATTTTGTTTTTCTTTTTTTTCATTTACATGGAAAGCAGGGATGCTTTGTGAAGTGTGAATGAAGCGTGACTGCCAGGCTCAAACTCATAAAGAGAACCAGACTGACAGACAGAAGCTGCGGATCACTATAAAAGTGGAACTGAGTGGATGGATTAGCAACATCCCTTGGTTTTTAAGTTAATATCAAGGGTATTATGGGCATGCTGTACCTGCTGCTCCAGGACTGCAATCTTATTCTGGTCCTCCTGATAATTCAACATTGACTTTTGAAGGAGATGGACCTTAAAAGAGAAAAAAAATTTTTTTTTGGGCTTCTGCAAGTAAAAATAGTGGCTTCTTTGCCTTCATATGCTGACAAGGATGTTTTCAATCCCTGCCCACTGAACAAATGGTACACTACAATGTTTTACCTGCTTTGCAAGCTCAGCCGATCTGTGCTTCTCCTTATCTAGTCTGCTCTCGAGCTCCTGGACTTTAGCCCTCAGCAGGCTCTCTTTGCCTCCAGTGGGATGCTTCTCTTCCTGTGCACTGGTGCTGCTGCTCAGCCTCTCAGTCTGCAGCTGCTGCTTGAGCTTATCCACCTCGCTCTCCTTTTTGTCAAACCTACAGATCCATTTTTCTGTCATGTAGCTGGCCAGCACCCTAACCTTCACACACTTTCACTTTCAGGATCCTATTTGTCACGTTTAAGCATCAGACATTTCCATTTTGGGTTGTAGTTACTCGCCTCCATTGCATCTCACGCAGGTCACGGTGGGCTGTGCTGACCTGCTCCCTTAGCACCTCCAGCTCATTCTTGGCTATAAGCAAGAGTTTGTCATAATGCTCCTGCATCTGCACTATCTTCTCCCTCTCTGTAATGACAGAAGCAGGACGGAAATGAAACTCATTAGGGAAAACAGAAAAGAGGATGAAGAAAATGAAGTTATGCATTAATATACACGAAGCTACTAACGTTAAATACTGGATTCGCTTTATTACTACTTACTAGTGCATTGGAAATTTTGCACACACTCTCTTACAGAATCAATAGTGCAAGTAAAAAAATAAAACAATATACACAAATGATCACTACACAAAGCAGACAAAAATCAATACACACATTTGAAGCAAAATGCACAAGGCACAGGAGACACAATATATATTATGCAAAATGGACTATGCAAGTTGATAAAAATAGAAGAGGTGGTGGATATACGACTCCAGAGGGATTCGATTTCTTGGAAGCCTTGTTGTGACAGTTTGTTGTCCCTTGTTAGCAGATGTCCCAATGTTGTGTGCCCACTGCCCACTGTCCCTGTGGCTCACCATCTGAATGGTCATCATTGTGCTGCTGTGAGAGGGCTTGACTGGCTTGGTTCAGCTGCTGCTCCAGCCATAACATTCTGGCCAGAATTGCCCTAACATAGGCCTCTCTCTGCTGGTCATACGCCAGCCACTGCTTGTTCTTCTCCAAGGCCTCGGGGAATTGAATAAGAGAGTGAGAAGCACACAATAGGGAGAAGAAGACAGAGAGACAGTCGCGCCAGGGGGATGGCTCCATAGCACAAAAGCTCAGCAAGACACAAATACATAGTCGCACATCTTCACTTGGAAACAAACACACACTCACCCACAGAGACACGCTTACTAAGAAGTAAAAAGTAACCAGGGTAATTCATCTAACTGAAAGCTGGATTAGCTAAAGAAGAGTGCCCTTATAGAAAAAAAAAAACATAATTGAGGAGAACTTTTACAGCTGTGCAAAAATGAAACTTACATCTGCGAGGCGACTGCGAAGCATTGTGCTGGTGAACTCCTGTTCATCTGAACTGCAGTCCTATGGGACAACAGGAAACTACAGCACAACTCTGTACAGTAGGAACAACCCTGTTATATAAATATGTCAACAGCAATAATGAATTGAAATACAATGAAATACAAGACAGACAACAGCCAAAATTAAATTACACAAGGTTTTGACTCTCAAATGGTCTACTGATATGACCGCCTATAAGATCACTACAATGCGTGTCTCTGTTCTGTCATGGTTTCATCATACAACATGCTGTGTGTGATGAACTCTGCTTTTTAACAAGAACAAGATTCTTCCTCTAAATGTCCTGTCATCAGTTCAAGTGGGTTTAAGAGATGGCTGCCACTTCAAAACAACTGCTGCCATCTAGTGTTGCAAACAGTGAAGTTGTTAAGGGAAGACAGGCGCTCAATAAACTGAGCTCAGGAAGCAACAGCATGATTATGTGCTGCAACTCTGCATAATACTGCATAAGAATTGAGTCCTACTGTACCTGCAGCTCTCTAACTCTGCTCTCAAGATACTGACACCTGGCTGTGATGGCTGCATACTTGTTCTTGACTTCTTCTGTCTGAGTCTGGAGGAACTGGATTTGGTCTTCGCTCCATTTTTTATCATCAAAGTCCTCTTCACTCATATGCAGCTCATGCAGTGAAGTTTGCTCCCCACCTTCGGCCATCAGCTGCTGAAAGTTCTTTTTTTTTTTTAAATTGATTTCCAGAGAGGGGATTTACTGCGAACAATCAGTGAGAAAAACTGTGGTTTACCACTAATGCCCAGCTAGTCTAGATAGAAAAACAAGCAAGCATTTTACCGCAAGTAGCTTCATTAAGTGGTGTTTTCTACAGTGCAAATAATCTGGGTTGGTTGACCCATGCTGGTTGAATAACAGAATAAAAGCACAAGTTATTTAACCATGTAGCCAAACTTTATCTCTAGGAACTTTTTCATTTTAAGAGACCAATAGTTCACCCTTATGACAAGACAAGTCCTTCAGTGTTTTCTTCAAATGGGCATTTGTCATCAGACTGCTGATTTCCATGTCAGGCTTGGCATAGCACTGCCTGTAGACAGCAGGGCATCCTTATTTTTGTATGATGCCATCTGCCTTACCTGTTCTAAACCACAAGACACCCACATGAAAACACTTCATACTGTACTTCAGAACATATTAAGAGAAATGTTTTAAACTATACATGACCAAAACATAAATGTGGATGGTGTTTACTCAAAATATATGGTGGCAAACATATACTTTGCATTTGCAGTTTGTTGTCAGCAGAAGAATGGATAATCTGTGGCCAATTCAATTTGTCTTCTGACTTAGATGTACTCATCATGAGCATTTTTATATTTCTGAGCAATTCTCCCTATTACATTTCGAAACATAAAACTTGTGAAGGTAAATGTGAAATGTGCTGTTTGGCAGTGACTTTATACTTGATCACATGCCAAGTATGAAGACAAGATTCAACCTGCATTGAGTAACATTTGAGTAAATTTAGCTGTCGATCAAACCCCACACATACCAATATCTGTATGTTAGCTAGCAAAAAAATGACGAATGTTGATATCTGTTGATGCAGGTGGCAAATAGAAGCTCAGGACAACTCACGCCAGATAGCTAGCTAGCGAGGTCACTACTTACATGTTTAAGTTTATAACCGTTAATTGGTATATAAAGAGGTAACAGGTGTTAAGACGACATTACAAGTAAATTGATTACAGTCTGAACCTTTACTTAGCCTTTGGTAATTAACGTTACACTAGAATCTGGGCTCCTTAAATTAACTTACCATAACATTACTATTTCAACATGCCAAAGAAAAAGTCCGGATAGCTATGCCCGTCAGGTACAAGACAGAACTGACAGTCATGTTGCCTTCAATTGCGAGTCGTCAGCTTCGACTTTGACTGCAAAAGCGGTCATTTCAACTTGTTGCGCATTCAAATGCTTTTTGATCGGTAACACTGACAAAATAAACCCAGCCCCTGGAGCTAAAGTATGCTTTGGTGACTGATCCTTTATTTTAGAAAGATATACAAGATTACTTTGCACTCCAGAGACAAGGAGAAGCGTGGAATCGATGTTTTATATTTCGAGCTAAACTTTACTTCATAATACAGGACTTCCATGATCTACGTCCCCTAAACAAAGGCACGAGGAGTGCACCAAACTGCCTTCCGTAGAATATTTAACAATATTTACAAACCATAGATTATAATCTTGTTGAGTCGCCATCGGGTCCTACGTTCGATATTTCCGATAGCCTTGAATGGGCCGTAGCGTTACACACATCACCAGTGGGAGGCGCTACAGTAAAGAAGACCAAAATTGAAGCCTCCATCACTAACGTTACTTTGCCCAATAAGCTGTTCACTGATCTACAGATTAGCGATGAACAGTCATTAATGATGTGGATGTGATCACCAAGCTGGCAGAGGCAAATAACAGAGCAGCTACAGCGGAAAACTGCATCCCTTTACTGTAACGCAGCTTTTAAAAACAAAAAGATAACACTTAGGCTATACCAGATCATAGTACAATATCCACAATCTATGCCTTTGTCATGACAAATTAAGATTGGCCAACACAACAGGGATACTTACATATAATATTTGCCAGTGCTGCAGTATTTAGGTCCATAACTTGGAATATTGGAGCACATGGAAACCAACTTGAAAACTGACTTCGATGAGCTTACAGGTGACTCGGACACTGGCAACGGGATTTTGAACATTGGTGACTCCAATTTGAACACAAAGGAACTGAAGCTAAAGTAACTGAAGATCCAGTGATCCAAACAGAAAACTGCAATTTGGTGTTGACATTATGCTGATAGTGTGCTGTATAATTTTGGCATTGGCTATCATGCAACCAGTGTAACTGTGTCATGAATAGTGTCCTTCACCTGAACAACAATGGTATGTTTTGACTCTGTGACTGATCCATCTCATTATCTGTCTGATCTGTTTATCTCATTATCTGTCTGTCTCACCAAACTCTTGATTCTTCTTCGTCTCTAACACAGAGGCTGCCATCTAGCGGCTCATCAGCGAAAAACAACGTCCTCGCGTTGCGGCTTCAAGGCTGCAGCCAACCCATATTACCCCCTCTCACTTTGCCTGGCTGCAGATTGAGTCAGCCTGTTTGTTTATCATAGCTAAATCAAGCAAAACTATGTAACATTATAAAGCATGTGAAAAGGGTAAGTAGGCGAAATATGCTCACTTACACAAATTACCTTCACATTCGTCCTTTCCTAGCCTATCCAATCACCTCTCCTGTGACATACTGTCTGACTCATGTAGAAGTCAGGCTGCCCTCCGGTATCCACTCCTCTCTCTCCTCCGCATCTTTTCGTTTCATTTCCCTCTACCAGCGCCAACACCCTCAAAGGAATATGGTTCGTTTCTTTTGATAAACTGGATCCAAATCAGTCAGCATGCTGCGGGTCATTGTTGAGTCCGCCTGTGGCATCCCCAAAAAGAAACTTGGAAACCCAGATCCAATAGCTGCAGTTGTTTTTAAAGGTGAGGTATTCTAGTCTATTCACTGAAAGTACAGCTCTTGCTTTAAGTTTGCAGTGTTTGCTTGGTCAGCCACGCATATGATTCTTTGCTTAGACTTTACAATTATGTCTATCACAGTATCGTTGTTTTCATTCTAAAGCTTCACCAACTTTATTGAATGTTGCAAAGGTTTTAGCGTATGAGTGTTGGGGCAGTGATTCATAAATACACAAAATGAAGAACACGTCCTTATAAGGTCAGAATTACCTCTACACAGCAGCAGCTACGCTGGCTGATAGACCTATTCTTCATTTTTATACAAAGCGTGACACTTTTATGCAAAAAGGAGTCAGCTGCTAGGTTTGCAGTTTGGCAGATGTTGATTCAGAAAGCGCATCTGCATGACTTTCTTGGTTCTCATCTGGTTTAGAGCAAACCTGTTCAAACTCACAATTATAAAGTAAAAGCTCCAATACTATATGAAACTGTACTGTTATTATCTGGGTTTACTGGCCGGTTGAATTAGTGGTATTAACTTTCCATTGTGGTTTTAGGGGAAAAGAAGAAAACCAAAGCAATTGACAATGACTTGAATCCTGTCTGGAATGAAGTAAGTGGGGAATTATTGTTAATTGAAATGTGGCATTTGAGTGTTGATTATGGTTGGAATAAACACTGTAGTCCTATATTATGGGGACTTGCTTATGGTAAAATAACTCCTCTCAGAGAAGCTATTAAAGGAAAAAGTAACTGCTTTTATTGTTGTTATGCAGGTGCTTGAATTTGATCTGAAGGGTTCTTCCTTGGACTCTTCATCATTCATAGATGTGGTTGTGAAAGACTATGAAACGATCGGCAAAGACAAGTAAGTAAAAGGATGTGTGTTTCATTTTCAGCAGGTCTTTGCTTCCTCTTTTGGGAGAACTAATATTTGTGCTGCATATATTGTATTGAAATGTAACACGATGTACCTTGTGCCAAACCAGACCTGCTAAAAATGGCACATTGTTTTAAGAGGGAATGAAAGTATGACCCTCCCCCTACCATGCATAATAAAAAAGTCACTCAAACACACACCTCTCAGCATGGAGGAGACCTCTGAGCATAACCTCAGCTTATTTTCTTGTAATGGCTAGCTGTGGTAGTAGGTGGTTATTACAGAAAAAAACATCCATGCTACGCCTTGGAAGTACAGGTAATGACTGACAGGGAAAGTTCCCGCCTTCAAGGGTTTACCTCTTCAGAAGGCTTGTGATTGCAGTCTTTGAAAGTACTTGTTTCTTGGGAGTTTTTTTTCAGCACAGATTCATATTGACACTTTAGATTGTAAATGCATTGGCCAAAGGATTGCAGTTTAGTCCGGTCAATAATATTTTGTTCCTTTTATTTTACACCTTTAAAAAAAAGTGTTAATAGTACTATTACTAAAAAAAATGATAGTGCTTCTGAGTTTTAATTTGAGTTTTTGAGTTTTCCACTTCGGTCTGGAGTAGCAGACTCTAAACCTCACTTAGCCCCATTACCACAGCACCTCCCTGCCACCATGTTCAGACTTGCTGAGCTGGTAAGGAGGAACTGAGTCTCCCACAGCAAATAATAACATGCTAGCTGTAGCAGGGACCGTTGCAGAATGAGGAAAGCATACAGTGTCAGTCGTTCTCTCACTTTCTCCCTCAAGCTATTCATTGATTCGACTCAGGATGGCACGCATGGGTGTTTCATAGTTATGCCAGGGTGCATTTGTTTATAAACTTGCTGCTCTAAGATCTCCTCTACCCACGCACAGGCTTGATGGATTTTCCTTTTGTTCAGCATAAGCATGAAACACACGTTTTTTAACATTATAGCAACTCTGATCTGTTTTATGTCTGCAGTTCAGGCAGGGAAGGAGACTTAAAGTAGCCTCTAAGTCACCGCTGTGATTGTATGTAATGTGAGAGTC
>OMLF01002606.1:3701-35340 GCA_900302615.1 Holocentrus rufus | reverse complement strand
ATGTGAGAGTCTGTGTGTGTGTGTGTGTGTGTGTGTGTGTGTGTGTGTGTAGAGAGGTGGTTGCCAGAACCAGACACACTCAGATATTTTTCCACAATGACTGCCTGGTGTAGCCTAGCAACACGGGTAAGAAAGAGGGGGGGGCAATGCTGGAGAGCTTGCGCTGGCTTGTCATTGACAGATTGGGGATGACTGTTAGAAGCTCAGAGTGTGTGACTGGAAAATGAACTTCGTACATATGCGCTTGATAAACAGAGGAGCCAGCAGGAGCATACTGCAGAGAAAATCTAACTTAAATGGAAATCCAGCCTCAAACGGTATCCCTATTATTCATTCCAGTTAACATTTATGAACAACTCTCACCCACTTCTGCAATCTTGAGAAGGAATGTGACTCAGAAAGCCCAGCATCTAATCTGTGAGACCATCGAGAGAAACTGTCTGGAACTGTTCAGCTGGCAGTGTTGGCTGCTGGTCTTCTCGGGGCGAGGGATTTTTGTTTGAGGTTTTACACCCAAATTAGCTCTATTTCAATGCAGAAGTCATGTTGAGGTTATGGAAAATACACTGTTACGTGTCACTGTGGCTAAAAAGCTGGTGTCTTTTTCACTGTCAGTGGAGCAGCTCCAAATATGTTGTTTGATGACATCACAGGCTAGAGTTATGGGTTTCTTTTTTCTAACTTTAGGAGAGGCGTATTCATACTCATATATTAACCTAGAGAAAGCAACCCCCAGTCATGAGAGTAGTATGAATCTAGGATGGATTTTTCTCTGTAGCTGTGCAATGTTAGTATATTTGGGTGGATTCCAGCCTGGTGAGGACATAGAATTAAGAGAACTGATTTCGCCAAGGAACAAAACATAAACAGTTGGATGAATCACACTTGCACCGACGAGAGCGTCATGCAAACCAAGCATAGGCCTTCAACGGCTGGAGCAGTAAATTGTCACACCAGGAATTTCCTGTTAGTGTGATCCTTCACAGCTGTCCAAGAAGATCTGCACCAGAAGAACTTGCCAGCCCAGGGTTTTTAAGGCTCTTTGTGTGTTGAGATGGAGACAGAGACTAAACCTGAGCATAAGCATGAGTAATTGAGTTTGTTGTGCATGCTCTTGTGTTTCTTCGTGCACTGATTTCTTTAGCTTCCTCCTCTAGGTCTGTCCACCCCTCAACAGGGCACACAACGCCCAGCACATGCCTGTGGTGGATGTTAATTGTTTCCATAGTTCTGCTTTTTCTTCTGCGCCCTTTCATCATTTTATGAGGCTGCCTGTGGAACACGAGGGTCCTCGTTGCATAGCATTGTATGACATTTGTTCTCTAGAAATAGATTCCTGCTACTCCCACATGGGTCTATTGCCAAAATAAGACAGGCAAAGCGGATGTTTGTCATCAAGACAACTTTTTTCAGATCTAAATATTTATCCGACTCCCAGTCAGAATTATGTCTTATCACTAACATACTGTCATGTGGTATTGGAATCCATCCAGTAACCACAGTGGATCTGTTAATTCAAATTCTTTCTGGTAAATGTATTGATTTCTAACTGGGATTCAAACTAATTTGGACATTTAGGAAAGAATGTCTAATGCAATCCCTTGTGGCTATTAATCAGTGTTGCTACATGACTTGTTTTTGGTAAGCAGAGTCACTATGTAGGTTTTGTTGCCCAGTTTGTCATAAGAAGTGAAGAAGTGAAACTGGGAAGTGGACACATTCAGTGACTATGATATCAGAAGAACAATAAACAGAACTAACAGTCAGATAACTGACAAGATCAGTATATAATCATAGACACTGTGTGCTTTATCTCAGGTTGTGCTCACTCATGTGGGATGAGTAAAGTTTCAGGCTAGTGAAACACAGAGCATGATGTGCTCTGTGACTACAGCATCCTTCCAGGGATTACTTTTATATATTCATCCTTGACGCTGTTTGAAACAAAGTCGCTTGCTTCTCCCTAAATGCATTGACTCTTGATTTATGACTAAATGCAGGCTCATGTGCAAATTCACTAAAAGGACAATCATCTGATTGCTTCTCAGGTTCATCGGCTCAGCGAAAATTTTCTTGAGAGACTTGGCCAGTGGTCAAATAAGGTCCCTCCCCTCCAAGAATGTGCCGTTGGTCAATGAGAAGCAGCAAGCGATTGGGGTGAATACCTGTAGTTACTGTCATTATTCTAGACAGATTCCACATACTTTAAAAAAATTACACGTGGTTTATAATGACATGATCACATATGAGCCACTTTTAACATCTTGGGTTTCAAAGAAGAATTAATGTTAGTGCCATTTAAAGGCTTTGCCATGCAGCCAAGAATAAGTTATTCCTGTGATTGTTTTTTTTTTTTGTTATTACTGTTTGTTATGATTGACAAATTTAAAGATACTGTATATTGCTACAAAATATTGGTTATTCATAGCTTCACTCCAAAAATATCAGGATCTGTATCAGCCTTCAGGGACCTCTATTTGAAACCTCTTACACATCATTTTGTGTTATACATTTAGATAAAATGATACTTATAAAATGTGTTTTGCTCAGACAACCATCAATTTGCTCATTGGGTATGAGCCACCTGCCAGCAGCACTCCCAACTTAAATGAACAGCCTGATGGAGACATGTCTCATGGAGATGCAGGTGAGCTACCTTTAATTCAAGAAATAATAGTGACAAAATGCCTTTTCCCTTGAAATATGAAGGCACTGTCTTATCTTGTCTGTGTTAAGTCACTTTTGATGCTGTTTGGGAGGTTCACAGATACAAGACACTCTTCTAAGATGAATGTGTTGTTTTTCCAGTGGGAGGTTGTTTACTGTCTTGAAATGATGGATGCAAATCAAATTGAGAAATGAGAGCATACTTTTTGCAATGACTGGGCTTATACAATAAATTAAAGACAATATATTACAGCCTACTGATAGCTGCTTCAAAAGACAGCCACCAATATTTATTGCAGCTTAAAAGTGAGCAGAATCCAGCAGAGTTTCCTAGTGTGCAACAGTAATGTGGAGGTTATTGTGATTTTGCATCACAGCTGGCAGTGAGGAGGCAGAGGAGGGGGAGGAAGACTTGGATGGCGGGGGTCAGGTAGGAAGTCCAGGAGCTCCTGCCACACCAAGCCAGCCTGGGAAGCCAAAGCAGAAGCCCATCCGTCTCAGCCGCAAGAGGCACAGAGCCTTGGCCAACAAGCCTCAGGACTTCCAGGTATTGTACGGCACTTTTACAAGGCCTTTGGGTTTATGTCAGAGTGCACTCCTGTTTTTGATAATCACACATGCCAAGTTAGGGGGAAATCCATACTGTATGACAAAAATGACAGCCATGTTTTCTCATGTGAATCACAGAGAGACATACAGCTTTGAACCACGCCTGTCATCAAGAGATAAAAAAATCAAGAGATTTGGTCTGGCATAAAGACAAACAGATTCACCTGTTATTTTCTCTAGGATCATATTACAGGCATATTTCTGCTCCCATAAAAGGTCCAGAAATGTATTCCATCAGGCTTGGTCCAAGACTGAATACATTCTCATTAGTCATGGCGCTTTCTCATTAGCAAGCCTGATGAACCGTCACACTGCTTGTTCAGCTGCCTCACTGTTGCTTGCAATGTCCAGATACGTGTTCGAGTTATTGAGGGGCGCCAGCTGCCTGGCAACAACGTCAAGCCCGTGGTCAAAGTGAACGTATGTGGACACACCCACAGGACCAGAGTTAGGAGAGGAAACAACCCTTTCTTTGATGAGGTAATGAGTGCATCACAGCTGCACAGACATCCACCACTCTACCAAGAAATGTATTAGGTATCAATTACTTCTATGATGCCTTTTATCTTGCTTGTCTTTTTTAAATTCCTCTTGTCTTCTGTCTTTGCTTGTTGCTCTCAGCTCTACCAGTTTCCACCAGTTTCACTAACTTCCTGATGTTTCTCTTCTCATCTGCGTTTCCCTTAACCTCAGTCCGTGCCAAAGCATAAACATCTCAGCTTAATCAGTTGTAAGTCCAATGATGTTTGTCCTAAGCATTGAAAAGAAAGTGTTTTTATTGAAGTCTGACATAAAAAAAGATGTCATGTATACTTTGACTACAGAATTACACATTTGCTTAGTTGTGATTTTTCCCCTCCTGCCCTCCAGATGTTCTTCTACAATGTTAACATGCTCCCCTCAGAGCTGTTTGATGAGTACATTTCCCTTCGGGTGAGTACAGATTAACGCACTCTGCCTCAATCTGTGTAGTCACAGCAGACTATTTTTAAAAGAGAAATTGGAGATCCCTTATCTGCAAAAGTCTTGGTGCTATTTTTTGTTGACACCGCTCTTATCTTTCTCCTCTCCCCATGCAGGTTTATGACTCCTTCTCCCTCAGAGCAGATAGCCTAATGGGGGAGTTCAAGGTATGTGTTTTCAAGTGTGGGTA
Organism: Holocentrus rufus; assembly: GCA_900302615.1. Lineage (NCBI taxonomy): Eukaryota > Metazoa > Chordata > Actinopteri > Holocentriformes > Holocentridae > Holocentrus > Holocentrus rufus. The sequence continues at coordinate 30,911 of OMLF01002606.1, read as the reverse complement.
CTTATCTGCAGTTCATTTATTTCTGGAAAAATTGAGATTAATCGCTCTCTAGTTTGGATTTTAGGTAGCTGACTTTATAGCACTTACCACCAGTAGGCTGACAGATTTCAGTTCTGTTCCAGTAATATTACATTTTCTTCTTGCTCACCCAGCTGGATGTTGGCTACATCTACGATGAACCTGGTCAGTGTTTCCACTTAAAATGCTTCCTCTATGTGCAAAATTGAACATCTTTTTCAATTTTATTTTACATCAGTGACTTTATTGTGTGCACAAATACATGTTTTACGTGTTTATATTATGTCATCTCCAGGCCATGCTGTAATGAGGAAATGGCTTCTGCTGAGCGATCCTGATGACTCCAGCTCAGGGGCCAGGGGTTACCTGAAAGTCAGCATGATTATTGTGGGAACCGGGGATGAGCCACCGGTACGAGTTCATCCTTGCACATTTTCAAAGTCTTTGTCTTCTCTTTTTGATGCAAAGTACAGATCAGTGTAGGAACAAAAAACATGACAGTCTCTGCTCTTCTCTTCTATATGCAGTCTGAGAAGAGGGAGGCAAACGAGGAGCAGGATGACATCGAGAGTAACCTTTTGGTACCAGCTGGTGTCACGTTGCGATGGGCCACTCTGAACCTCAAAGTCTACCGTGCCGAGGATATGCCACAGAGTAAGCACCCTATGTGTTCCTATACACCTGTCCGCCTTTTTTCAAATGAATCCCCTTGAGAAACTTCTACAACGTCTACATCTAAGTCGTCTTGCATTGCAGTGGATGATGCCTTTGTTCAGACGGTAAAACAAGTTTTTGGAGGCGACGGAGATAAGAAAAACTTGGTGGATCCATTTTTGGAGATCAGTTTTGCTGGAAAAAAGGTACTTTATGTTGGGTACAACAAGGGCAAAACTGATTCCTATGTTGTTTTTGTGTGCTCACACCTGTGCATGTCATTAATTCAAAGTGATTTGGTCCTTGTTTTAGCTGTGTACCAAAATTGTGGAGAAAAATGCGAATCCAGAGTGGAACCAACTCGTCAGTCTCCAAGTCAAGGTATGAGGGCTGCGTGATGAGATAAAACTTAAAGGACTTCTTTCACCAATGAAAAACACTTAAACACTTTGACACACACACCTTTCTCCTCTTCTGTAGTTCCCCTCCATGTGCGAACGCATCAAACTGACCGTTTATGACTGGTAAGATCTTAAGCCTACTTATATAATGGACAGCTGCATGAAGACCAAAGTTTGACGTGACATTTTACTCTTGCCAGGGATCGTCTAACCAAGAATGATGCCATTGGAACAACGTTTTTGAATCTGAACAAAATTGCTTCTTCTGGGGGTGAGATTGAAGGTAATGATGTTATTTATAATGGATTGATATCACTCAGTATTCCAAAATTACATTCAGTCTAATGTAATTTACTGTGTATGCTTTTTTTCTGTTTGAAACAGACACACCGGCTGAAAACACGCTGTCATCCGAATGTAAGAAATGTCCATTTGCATGTAGCCACCGTGTCGTGTTTCATATAGATGAACAAAGCCTCAGCTGTGTCACGGTTGTTTTTAGCAGTTTCAGTGCCTGTCAAATATGCAAAAAACCAACATAGATAACATTGTGACAAGCTGCATAGTAGCTATTTACATTTACAGGTCACCCTGTACTGTACAAATAAATAGCTAGCTCTACATGTGGGACAGGATTGTGTTCTCATTTTGCTTGTTTTCCCCACCTAGCCCTACTTCTCCATGTGTATCCATACTCAGACACATTATTTTATAACCCTAGCTAACAATTTACAAGTGAATTTTAAATGGAGTGAGCATGTGTGTGTGTATTACAGTAAGCACTGCAGAGTCCGAAGTTGGTTTTCTCCCAGCCTTTGGGCCTTGCTATGTCAACTTGTATGGAAGTCCTAGAGAGTTCACCGGCCTGCCCGACCCATATGAGGATCTCAACTTTGGCAAAGTAAGATTGCCCTTCAAGCAATGGTGGCTTGTGTCATTATTTATATATTTCATCTTCATATGATGGGTTATTATTTGCTTTCTTGCAGGGTGAAGGGGTAGCCTACAGGGGGAGGGTCCTGATTGAGCTGTCCACTCAGCTGGAGGGAAAAGTTGACAAGAACGTGGATGAGATCTCCAGTGATGACATCCTGGTGGCACAGGTATAGACTGGGAGGAACAGGTCTATAATTCTGCTGTCTGTTTATCCATTTGACTTGAATTATAGTGAACGCAGAACTGGGGAGGGGAGAGGGGCGGAGGAAGGGCCCTCTAATGGGGACGTCGCCGCACGGGCCCCCGCACCTGTCCTGGTGTCTCCGTTTCAAGAACCCTATCAGGATTTACACTCCTAACCTATAAATCCTAACAGTTATAAGGCTTCACCGGACATGAATCCTGGTTGACATCAGCAGCTCACAAACTCTCGATCTCGCATCTCTCTTTCTTTTTTTTTTTTTTCCTGTCTGAACATGAGTTTATTGCCTGCATCAGTTTATAAGGCTGGAGAAAGGACAGCTCTGATTTCTATCTCAGTGCAACACCAGGCATCGAGTTTTTGCTTTCAGCCAACGTTCACCCGTTTTAACAAAATACAATCAAGATGTACGATTGCTTTAGTCTGTGGTCTTTGTTTTTCCGAGAAAAGGAAGTACAGAGGCTAGCGCTCAACAGGGTAAACTGCACCTCAGCGACAAGTGACAGGATGGAACATAAAAAATTAACCACAAACACCTTTTTTTTCACCTAGTAGTTGTTTGTCCTTTTTTCTTAGTGGGGGCTATATCTCCCCTTGCCGTACTGTCTTATTGATGTCAGACATAAGTCTAAAATTTGAGAATAATAACGACAAGAATTTCACTTATGATTTCACCACTTATCCCTTCTCTCCACACCCTCTCTTACAAAGATTGTGCAACCTTTCCACTCTCTCAACAGATTAGAGCAAACATTGTCTGAGTCCACATATAACTGCTAGAGGAAGAGCAAAGAAAGAAATGAGCCTTAACTCATTTGTGACTTAACTCATTTCTAACTCTATTGTGACTCTTTTTGTTGTGAAAAGAAATACCAGCGGAGGAGGAAGTACTCCCTCTGCGCTGTGTTCCACAGTGCCTGCATGCTCCAAGAGCCGGGTGAGCCAATCCAGTTTGAAGTGAGCATGGGTAACTATGGCAACAAGCTGGACTCCACCTGCAAGCCCCTGGCATCCACGACCCAGTACAGCTTTGCTGTGTTTGATGGTGAGAAAACCAGCACAGGAGAAGAAGTTAGCAGCATCCATACTACAATCATGACACTTTATAAAGAAATCTGATGGTGAAAGTCACAGGAATTGAAATTGTGGTTCTCAGAATGGAGGTCAGGAACCCCCAAGAGGTCATAATTTTGGGCAGCTATGAGATGATTTATGGGATAGGGGAAAAACATCTATATCATGCAAATTTATAATCATTTATATTATTTCCAGTTTTTTCTCATGTATTTTTTCTGGTGAAATGGATAAAGAATGATTCAATCAAAACAATGTAAAGAGGGAAAATCATTCTTTGGTTGAACCACTGCACACCTGTGACAGGAGACTGCAAGTGAGCGCTGGTTCGTTTTAAGGTTGAGAAGCGCTGGTGTAGTCCAACAACAAATTCACAGCATTTGCAGGAACAGAGTGTGCATTTATCTCCACAACTTGTGATCTACTTGACCGAGTGTGTTTATTATCCCACAGGTAATCACTACTACTACCTGCCCTGGGCGGACACTAAGCCTGTAGTGATCCTCACTTCGTTTTGGGAAGATATCAGCCACCGCCTCAATGCCGTCAATGTGCTCCTGTTCATTGCTGAGAGACTGGTGAGAACAGCTCACAGTGACACACTGTAGCTTTGTAACATGTCCCTATGTGCCACAATAACCCCTTCTTTTCTGCTTTTGTCATTTCTTGCAGGAGTCCCACCTCACCTCTTTAAAAACAGCCATCTTAGCCAAGGTGTCTGAGACGCGTCTGGGGGAGATTTGGCTCAAACTCATCAACCACATGATTGAGGACCTCAACAGGTAAGACAGGCATAATAAGCTCTCTGGGCTGACCATGACCCTGCACCAAGTCTGTGACTTATATGGAATCATACTCTAATTCAACTACTTCAAATTCTTGTAAAATTATCCTAAGAAAACTGTAGTGTGGTCATTCATGCTCAGTAGGGCTGATTAATATGTGCAATTTTCTAGACTTATTAGACTGTTCTAGCTGTTTGCCTCAACCTGCCTTGCTCATCATATCCACATTGCTAATGATTGTTTTTAAAAAATGTCTTGTGTCTTGATATCTCATCAAAGCACCAATAGTTATTACCAATAGTTAATAGTTAGTCTCTACAATATCGTCACAGTATCAGTTGAAGACATGATGCTTGATCTCGTCCTTATCACCGAGCCCTCACAGCAGTGTGGTTGCTGTCTTGGATAGAAATCTGTTGTATGTTTTGTGCCTTGTTCTCTCATGAAAGAGAGTCGTCCAACATGCTTTCACCAACAAAAGCTTTTGACAGTTTCCAGCTTCCGGCCCTGGAGGGCCAGCCAAACGTGACCGCGCTGGACATGCAGAAAAATAAACTTCGCAATGCCGCCGTGGCCAACATCAAACAGATGGCCACTCGCATGAAAGAAGAGGCTACAGATGTAAAGGCCACAGTCAGCGACATCGAAGAATGGTTGGACAGACTCAAGCAGCTGGCAGAGGAGGTCAGTAGCAAAAACAGTTCCATGGTTACATGCAGCTTGGCTTTATATTGCGTAGCCAAGGTTGCTGGCAAAAAATGTGATGCTTTTTGGCTGAAAGAGAATTAAACAGAGAAGTGAATGTGATGAATGCTATGTCCCTGCTGCTCCATCAGCCTCAGAACAGCATGCCAGATGTGATCATCTGGATGTTGAGAGGAGAGAGGCGGGTGGCGTATGCCCGGGTCCCAGCCCATCAGATCCTCTACTCCACATTCAGCGAGCAGGCCTGTGGAAAACACTGCGGGAGCACCCAGACCATCTTCATGAAAGTACGAGACTAGTCAAACACCTGTCAGAAGTCAATTTAGGATGAAAGAAGTTTAAAAATTTTGGATTTTTTAAAAAAATCTGATATTTTATTATAAAATATCAGAATGCTATACTTCTCATTTTCATCTTGTCAGTACCCCATGGACAAAAACAAAGGCGTGAAGATCCCTGTTCAGCTGCGGGCCAACATGTGGCTGGGGCTCTCTGCAAACGAGAAGAAGTTCAACAGCTTCTCAGAGGGAAACTTCAGTGTGTTTGCTGAAATGGTAACTACATGTTTTTTTTTCCTACATGTCAGATTCCCATTTTTTGTTATCTTTGAGGCTGCATTTTTTAGAATCTTTACTGAGCTCAAAATAGATTGTGGAAGATTTGGTCGGAAGATTGTCCCCAAAGACTTTTGCTTTCCCTTTTGCAGTATGAGAACCAGGCCCAGGTTTTTGGGAAGTGGGGAACCACAGGCCTGGTCGGGCGCCATAAATTCTCCGATGTGACCGGCAAAGTGAAACTAAAACAAGAGCGCTTTATGCCGCCACGAGCATGGGAATGGGAAGGAGACTGGTTTGTGGACCCTGAGCGCTGGTAAGTTAAACACATTCACTTTTGTCACACACAAGCTCACCCATTTGTACGTGATTCAGGGCACGCACTTTTTCAAGTACTAACATCCTCAGCTGAGTGCTTATTCATACATCAGAGCTATCTCATATTGACCTGCAGAAATCATAAATCAGTGTTTGTGCCAGTCACGGTTCGCATAACAGGAGCACAATTGGAGGAAATGAACAAGAAATTTGGCATCCCTCTGTGTTGTGGTTATCTGAAGTCTCATTTCCCTCTCCTCGAGCCTCCTAACCCCGATGTGCTTACATTCTCTCACTGTGGCTCGTGTAAATACTTTCAGCGCTTTAAAAGCCCGTCTTCCTGAGTTGTTCTTACCCGGTTTGCTGTAGTCCCACATAACTACCCCATGAGTCACAAAGGTTCTCCCCAACCTGTGTGCTGCTTTTATCTGCAGCCTGCTGACAGAAGCAGACGCGGGGCACACCGAGTTCACAGATGAAGTTTTTGAAAACGAGACACGCTTCCCTGGTGGGGAATGGAAGCCTGCTGCGGAGCCCTACACTGATGTGGTAAGACACAGTGGTCTCGGGCACACACTCACCTTTCAGCCACTATGTGAAATATGTGGATGTAGATAACAAGACAAAAGCCTGTCAATCCATATGTTAGCGTTATGTTATGAGATTCCTTTGCACTATTATGCACTTGAAAAGAAGAAGGAGTGTTTCATTGTTGCAGTTACATAAATAAACTCAGTTGTCATTAAGGTTGAATCATCTTTGGGTGTGATATTGTACTGTGTAGTTTTCATTATATCTGTCTGATCTCATGATATTTTAGTGGACCCAAAGGAGAGAAACAGTTAAAAACATTTATGAAGCAGGTAATCCTTCAAATGTGTTTTATCATGAATGAGTGATGGTGCCTGTGTTATGCAGAATGGAGAAAAGTCTCAGAGTCCAAAAGAGTTCGAGTGTCCTCCTGGATGGAACTGGGAGGATGTCTGGACCTTTGACAGCAACAGGGCTGTAGATGAGAGAGGTGAGGAGTCCAAAATTTAGAAAACTGAAACCTAAATCGTTTGTTGATATTGCATATGTTTCCAAATGCAGTGGATCTAATATGTTAATGCATTTTTGCACTAGGCTGGGAGTATGGAGTCACCATTCCTCCTGATGATAAACCCAAATCGTGGGTTGCAGCAGAGAAAATGTACCACGTCCATCGCAGGAAGAGACTCATACGGTCCAGAAAGAAAACGTCTGATAAAACGGCCACGGCTGAGGTGAGGAAGGGAATGATGGAGAAGAAGGGGAGAGCAGGAGGAAGAAGACGTGGACGATTATGTCTTACTCTTTTCTTCTCCTTGTATCACAGAGGCGGGAGCCTGGGGAAGGCTGGGAATACTCCTCACTGATTGGCTGGAAGTTCCACAGGAAGGAGCGCTCCTCTGACACGTTCCGCCGCCGTCGCTGGAGGAGAAAAATGGCTCCGTCGGACCAGATGGGGGCCTCCGCTATCTTCAGACTGGAGGGGGCACTAGTGAGTTGCAATTAAGTTCTTTGTGTTAAAAATAGCAAAAGAATGTGGCTGCAAATGCCTTAAATCCTCTGTGTATTCTACAAAGGCTGAGGCTGTAGTCATGGCAACAGGGTAGAGCTATGCCATCTGAGTCATATCCTCTTATTATTCTCCTTCATTCTGCCCTTTCCTGTCAGGTGATTGTGACTGGCATATAATTAAGGAAGTCTGTTTTTGTTCTGCAATTTAAAGACATGCTATCTTTGTTCAGATTTTCATCAGATCTATTTTTGCTGTCATTTTGCCCAAAGTTTTGCTCAAAATGTTCTCTTAAGCCATTGCCCTGTCCTTTGTCCTACTACAGGGAGTTGATGTTGATGAGAAGGCCAGTAAAACGGATGCTGCCAAAATGTTTGGTGCCAACACGCCCACCGTTTCCTGCCACTTTAGCCGTAAGTACAGTAGTTTAGTCATGCCACATCCATACCCTGGCCCCGACACTGATTAAAGTCTCTCTCCTAACACCACTTCCTCTCTGGCTGGTTCTAATGAAGATAACATTAAACCATACCGTCTATAGGAAGAGACGATGAATAGGGTGAATGTTCCTAATTAGCGGTTCATCGGGTGTCCTGCAAGATTACATTGTTGTTAGTGGTGATGCATTCTGATATGCTGATAAACGTAATCTCCCTCCAGGGTCCTACATTTACCATCTGAGAGTGTACATATATCAGGCGAGGAATCTCTGTGCCATGGACAAAGATAGCTTCTCAGGTAAAAATAAAGCAGTAAAATGTGGCTCAGTGCAATTCATCTTTCAGGCTGAGGTCTTATGCAGTCAAGAGAAACAAATGAAATCTCTTGGTCATGTACATTTTTAAAATTACATCCACATCCCATTGTCATCTCTCACACACACTGTCTCACAATCATATCCTGGTCCTCTCCAGATCCCTATGCCCATGTGTCATTCCTACATGTCAGTAAGACCACAGAAGTTATAAGGGCCACTCTGAACCCCACATGGGATCAGACTCTCATCTTTGATGATATTGAAATCTATGGTGACCCCCAGACCATCGCCCGCCACCCCCCTGATGTGGTCTTGGAGCTGTATGACAGTGATCAAGTGGTATGTTGTTCTGTCTTAAAGCTGACAAGTTTCTGATAATATCAAATATGTGCTATATATGGAAAATGCTTCTGAAAGTGTAGCAGCTGTGGTTCACCATGCATATGATTGCACCTTGCTCAGTGTCTGTGTGCTACTGCCTGCTGTTGTACTTTGTACCACAGGGTAAAGACGAGCCCATGGGTCGTTGCACGTGCCCCCCGATAGTGAAGCTGAACCCCAATGTGGATGTCAGCCCAAGGCTGCTGTGGTTCCCAGTGACCAAAAAAGGCCGCAATGCAGGGGAAATGCTTGTGGCTGCTGAGCTCCTTCTGAAGGACAAGGTAAATAGGAGCTTAAGTTGGTGACATGGCAATATACACTCAGTACATGCAAAGAATTTTCCACTTTAAGAAGTCATTTTAATTTTGTTCAGTCCTAAAATCTTGTTTTTCTTAAAACAAGTGAAACGATCTGCAAGCAGGATGAGATAATCCCATTTGTTTCTGCAGTTTTACTTGTTTCAGGAACTTTTTCTTGGAACAAGTATAAATATGTTGAAACTAGGCAGAATAGTACCAAGAAAATGAGTCTTCATTCAAGAAAATGAAAAAAGAATTGAGAATCAAGATTTTAAAACTGAGACTAAATAACTTGTTAAGAGCGAGGTTTTCTTAATTTTTATTTATTTATTTTGCAGTGTAAGCAAAATATTAAAAAGTCCTTGTTGAGTTGCACTGCCTTGTGTGCAGCCCATGTCTTGATTGTCAAGAGGACTAAAAACTCTTCTCCTTAATCTTCATCTCCCCTTTTTAACTGTATTTGGTTTAACTGTGAAATAAATAGGGATCACAACTTGGACTAGATTCACCTGCTCCACCTGTTTTATGGAAAAACAGGTCTCCTTGTTTGCTTGTTTAGGTTTAGTTTGATCCAAACTCTGTGTTGCCAAAGAACGTAGTGTTATTATAAATCAAACAGCAACAAATCGATACTAATTACTGCAACTAAGCTTTAAGCCTTAACCCTTAAGCCTTTAGACTTTAGACTTTAACCTTAAGATGAGATTTATATGAAATGTATCTGAAACGTAGAAGGTGACACTCTGCTGCTTTGGCCTCCAGGTGAATGAGGGAGATCTGCCCCTGGTCCCTCCCAGGCGAGGGGAGAAGCTCTACATGGTTCCCCAGGGAATCAGGCCTGTGGTCCAGCTCACAGCTATTGAGGTATGGCAGTCAACCATCCAGCTTGTCTGCTAGATGCTATAAATTCTCTCCAAGCAAATTGCATGATCAGACACGACCAGCCCAACCCTAAGGTTACATTCAAAACAGGCTTATCTCCCACCTCGCTGCTCATAATCTCATAATCTGTTTTTCTTTTTTTTTCTTTTTGTAAATGTGCTTGTTTGGTCTCAGATCTTGACTTGGGGTTTGAGGAACATGAAGACCTATCAGCTGGCTACAGTCTCTTCCCCCAGTTTGATAGTGGAATGTGGTGGTGAGATCGTTCAAACCGCTGTCATCAAGAACTTCAAAAAGAACCCCAACTTCCCTGGTTCTGTGCTGCTACTCAAAGTGGTACTAACTCAGCAAGTTCCCACAAGTGTCCCATTTCAGATAACTAAATGCCTTTTACTGTTACATATCTAGATTGTCCATATTTGCCTGCATGTGCTTTTGTTCCTCGTCTAGCTCCTGCCCAAAGAGGAGATGTACACCCCTCCCATCGTGCTGAAGATCATTGACCACCGACCCTTTGGTAGGAAACCTGTTGTGGGTCAGTGCACCATCGACTGCCTGGAGGGGTTCCGCTGTGACCCTTATCGCATCAACACTGAAATGGTCATGTCTGCTAAAGGTATACACAGTTTACCAATGTTTAAACACAGATACACACACATGCATGGACACTTTGACACATACACATCCTGGTTACATAACTGCATCTACCTTATCCTGTTTTCCCTGGACTCTTCAGTGGCGATGGTAGCAGCCGCCCATGGAGATGTTGTCATCAACATTGAGGAAAGACCCATTCTGAACACTGAGGTAAATAATGCCACACAAGTAGTCCACAGTAGATAGAAAATGTTCACAGCTAATTGTTTTATTGATCATTTCTCTGTGCTTATTCCCCCACACAGCAGCTGCAAGCAGAAAAGGTGAGATATTTTCTCTTACCACAGATACTGATAGGTAGCATCTCTAAAAAATACAAAGTTCATCATTATTTTCCGTTTTACAGGAGGAGGAGGCAGTGGACTGGTGGAGTAAGTTCTACGCCTCTATTGGACAGCAGGACAAATGTGGCCCTTACCTCAAAAAAGGATATGATACACTACAGGTGAGGACATTTCACCTCATACCACCAAACCAAAGGATATACTGTGGCATGTGTGACATCATGAATGTTTGATTTCACAAGCCACAGCTAACTAATTATCCCAAAATACATCATGAAAGTGTAATAATCAACCATAATGCATAGGGTTAATAATAATAATAATAATGATACAGAGGGCTGTGAACTTTTACTAGAAAGTCTGAGTCCTTTTTGCAGACTAGATGTTTAATTGCAGTTGTATATATATACAGATTTTTCTTTAGATGTTCACATTGGAAATCAAAGATAGGGTAGATGGAGGAGTTCTTTCTGAATATGAAAAGAGGAATGTGGGAGTTGTGTGAAAATTTGCAACAGAGATGTATATTTATAGCTGTATTCAGTAGATAAGACTCAATAAACAGCAGATTTCATTTGTAGAAAATCATTTTCTGAAATGATGTAAACCATGGTGATTGATAACAGAGGTAAAGAAGAGAAAGGTGTCTGATATTTGATTCAATAACCGTTATGGCTCTTGATGAAACATTATTTAAAAGAACACTGGCCAACTTAAAATTCTGAATGTATTATGTAAGTATGAATCTACCTGTGTGTGTTTTGTGTTTCACAGGTGTATAACAGTGAGCTGGAGGAGGTTCCACAGTTCCAGGGCCTGACAGATTTCTGCAGCACCTTCAAACTGCAGCGTGGGAAGAGTGAAGACGAGGAAGACGATCCCACAGTGGTGGGAGAGTTCAAGGTGAAGAAGCAAACGTTGAGGAATTGCCAAACAGAGTTAAAATGTTCCTGAAAAAATCTTGTGAGCAGCCATCGCACAGCTGCTGTTAACAGCCTTTGTCCACCCTCTGGTGGTCAATTGTATGAACTTTATTCAAAATTACAGTGATTTCATTTGTCAAGTGCAGTGAAAGTCAAGGAATTTGTCTTGGTTACACTGGTGCAAGGACACATTAACAAGTCAAGGAGTTGCTAGCATCCATGGTACAGAGAAACAGAGCATCACACTCAGTAAAACTGATCCAGCATTTTCTCCTAATGTAGTACCAACTGCTCATATTTAGGCAGTTTATACCTTGGGTGGTTGTCAATGTCACTCAGAATAAAGATGGCAAAGTCTGGGTTCAAATTCTACATTCTGACTGGTAAATTGGTATGGATTCTATTTATTTGCTTTAACTTTATTTGGGACGTAGACTCCAGCCTTTCAGTCTAAAATCACAACTGAAAGAATAATGTTATCAGGTGTTAGAAGATTAATTGTGCTGAGCTGTGACTGTTTTGTTGTACACAGGGCTCATTCAGGATTTATCCTCTGTCTGATGACCCCGGCGTTCCCCCTCCACCCCGCCAGTTCAGAGAGCTTCCTGAGAGCGGGCCTCAAGAGTGTCTGGTCAGGATTTATGTGGTGCGCTGTATTGACCTGCAGCCTAAAGATAACAATGGCATGGTGAGTCATGTATTTAGCTAAAATCTAAGGAACATCCACGTTTAACAATAAGCACACCAAATTTGGATCATAGCTGTGTCCTAACCTTCAGGGTATTTGTCATCTTATCCAGAGAAGTTCAGACTGATTCAGTGCTGTGATTAATTCACTTTCTTCCTTTCTGTTATGTCAGTGTGACCCATACATCAAGATTTCTTTGGGAAGGAAAACAGTGGATGACAGAGATAACTACAAACCAAACACCCTCAATCCAGAGTTTGGGAGGTGAGTCAGCAATGCGTACACCTTATTTGAATTTTTTGATTATTTTTGTGTTTTTCTTTATCTCATACACACATTTATAGAGTTCATTTTCAGAATTTGTGCAGGAAAACAAAGCAGCAAAAAAATATAAAGTGTGTCTTCCCTTTTCATCCAGGATGTTTGAGCTGTCCTGCTTCCTGCCTCAAGAAAAGGATCTGAAGATCGCCATCTATGACTACGACTTACTGAGCCGAGACGAAAAAGTGGGAGAGACAGTCATCGATTTGGAGAACAGACTCCTTTCTCGTTTCGGTGCTTGTTGTGGCCTTCCACAGACATACTGCACGTGAGTATCTACTGTGTTTGTGTCTGTGGGCACTTGCATGTGTGGAGTGTATCTACAGATGTCAGATCTATGTTCTAAGTGTTTCAGCTTCTGAATGCCAGGCTTCTGTAATATTATATGCTGTGGTTACGGTAAAATCAGAAGTCCAAGAATAGAAAGGTGCCATTTTCCTCCAGCTCAGGGATTAATCAGTGGAGACACCAGCTGAAGCCTTCCCAGATCCTCCAGAACCTGGCCAAGCTGAAGGGCATCCCACCTCCACGCATAGAAGGAGATGGCAGCTCGCTGACCTTCACTGGGAAACAATACAGCCTGCAAGAATTTGGTATTGTCATTCTTTAACATAGTTATTTTAATTTTATTTTTTTTGCATGTAAGATTTAAAATGATTACCGATCAGTGTGCTACAATTGGATTTTATTCTCATTTGAGCTGTCCACATAACTCAAAATGTCAAAATATATCTTCATGTAAACATACAAAGTATCTGTGTCATCAAATGTGGCATTTAAAGACCAAAAGGCCCTGGTATAATATCCTTTCTTTCATCCTTCTGTTTTTGTGTTTCATCCCCTGTGCTCTGTGCAGAGGGTAACACTGTGGTCCACCAGCATCTGGGCCCCGCCAGGGAGAGGCTTGCCCTGCACGTGCTCAGAAACCAGGGCTTGGCACCAGAGCACGTGGAGACCAGGACCCTGTGCAGCTCCTACCAACCAAATCTGTCTCAGGTTAAACACACAGCAGTAAAACTGGATTGACTTAGTTGTAAAAGTAGTAGACTTATAAGAAGCACAGTAAGGCATGTACAGCTCGGTGCAGTTAAAATGAATAAATAACTGACATAATATTGTGGCTCCACTAAAATTTGAACTCCTTTATCCTAAATGTAGGGACGAATTCAAATGTGGGTGGACGTTTTCCCCAAGAGCCTGGGCTTGCCAGGACCTCCATGTGACATCACTCCACGCAAAGCCAAAAAGTAAGAAACCTGTGACAATCTAACGATTACATTTTAATGTAATGGTTTGATGGATGAAATGTAATCATGTATTTGGCATAGGTACTTCTTGCGGGCCATCGTTTGGAACACGACTGATGTCATTCTGGATGAAACAAGCATCACTGGAGAAAACATGAGTGACATCTATGTCAAAGGGTACATCATTTTATCCATCAGTTACCATCTAGAGTAAACTGCACACAATTCTCCCCTATTCGATTTTTCCTCCATCTATCAGACTGCTGACACAGAAAGTGCTTATTTACAGTGTATTTTATTTTACACCCATTACACATTCACACATAGCTAGTTTGTATAAAAGATGATCATCCCTTGTTTCCCAGATGGATGCCAGGAATGGAGGAGGACAAGCAGAAGACCGATGTCCACTACAGATCTCTGGATGGTGATGGAAATTTCAACTGGAGGTTCATCTTTGGGTTTGACTACCTGCCAACAGAGCAGCTGTGTGTTGTCTCCAGGAAGGTGAGTGTGATCATGTAGCTGCGACGTAGTGTCGAGCAATTCTTGTTTAACACTAGAATTTTTGTAATAATGGTGCAATGGCAAGACAGGATGTAAAAATATGTTTCTTTCTTGTTACAGGAACACTTTTGGAATCTGGACAAAACTGAATTCAGGGTTCCTCCTAAGTTGATCATCCAGATATGGGACAATGACAAATTCTCCCTGGACGACTACTTAGGTGAGATGTCAATGCTACTCCACAAAGGAAATCATTAAAACACACAGATCTGAGTACAGCTAAAATAGAAATATGTACTGTCTTTCCACATCTCTGACACAGGTGCAGTTGAGCTGGACCTACTCAATCTGATTCCCCCTGCTAAGACACCAGAAAAATGCAGCCTGAAGATGTTACCAGGAATGCCAGGCTCATCCCTCTCCAAAAGACCACAGCCCAACTCCCTCTTCTCCCAGAAGTCTGTACGAGGCTGGTGGCCGTGTATGATTGAGCAGGATGGGAAACATGTGCTTGGAGTAAGTTTAACTTCACATTGGACCCTGTGGTTAAGGTTATATTCTTATAGTTTCTGCTTGTGACGGTGTTTCAATATTTCACAGGGAAAAGTAGAGATGACCTTGGAAATAGTGGAGGACAAGGAGATGGAGGAGAGACCTGCTGGGAAAGGCAGAGATGAGCCAAACATGAATCCCAAACTGGACCCACCCAAGTAAGAAATGTGGCTCCCTAAAACAAGAAGAGTTAAAGTATAGCTGTATTAAAAATATGATTGTGTATGCACATGAATTGTTTACTGTTTTGTTTACTGTTTTGTATCAGTATATGTGAACATTGCCCTCAATATTTGTTTCCATTCAACAGTCGCCCTGACACGTCCTTCTTCTGGTTTACGAACCCTTGCAAGACCATGAAGTTCATTGTTTGGCGCAGATTCAAATGGATCTTCATTGGTGTGATTATCCTTCTGCTGGTGATCTTGTTCCTTGGGATCCTGTTCTACTCTCTGCCTGTACGATTACATTATATTGATATTTACTGCACATTTCATTTTCTAGCTTTTGACTAGCTACTATAATAATTTTATTTTTTTAACTATTGGAAATTAACTTTATGTGTCCACCTATTGCATGCACTACATAGTATGTTGTAGCCTGAAATAACTTAAATGTCCTGTCATTTAATTGATGCTTACAGAAATAGTTTTCATGTCATTAAATAATTATTCATTAGTCATTACTTAAAATAAATCCATCCATCCATTCTTGTACCCACAGAATTACATCTCAATGAAGATTGTGAAGCCATTCTCATGAGGAGCTCTGCGGAGAAGCTGTCTGCCTTCCTGATGAAGGAGCCACACAGATCCTCTTCACTACACACTGTACCCTGGAAATATATGCAATTACTTGTTCTATTGACTTTGCACTCCATAGCATAAAGATTCTATTCAGCATTTCCTTGTCACATAATCAGTGCAGTATTTTTATTTTTGCACTCTGTGTATCACTTGCACTATTGTGTCTCCCAACTTGTTTTTCTGATATTAAGCTTTATATAAAAAATCAAGAATGTCAAGAATCAAAGGCATTGTAATAAACTTTGTAATAATGTAGTTGTCCCAGTTTATTATAATATTTTGCCTCTATGGGTGAATTTGGCGCATCAGAATTTAGTAAGCTAACCTAGCAGTAGTAACTGTTATCTTTATGTACTTTTTACACATTGGAATTGGATGGGATTTTGGCTGAAGTGCATTACCAATATAGCAGTTTTTTTAATAAGCTTAGTGTTCTTGGGATGTTATTTGATGCTACACTTGCCTGCATATAATGCTGGCTTTACACGGTGCAACTTCCATGCAATAAGTTGGAACATTCCAAATGATGTGACAACCAAATTCATAATTTTCACTGAATGGTCCAAGTAGCAGGAAACTTAAGTGGCATTTCATCTGCACCATGTAAAGCCAGCCTAAGAGAGGAAGACAGCTCCGCCTAGTACCGCCCCTTTCGAAAATAAACCAATCACTGGATCCTCCTCAAGGTTTGCACGACAGTAAACTCCTTTTCGATGCAGTTGCTATGATACATGCTAAGAATCCCGCCTCTTTGCCCAAAGAGAACCCTTTGATTGGTCTTGATTTCGCTGCCGTCAAGGTGTAACAGTAGCAACGGCTTGAAAGTAAAACAATACCGAATGATGACATTTGGACTTATCTCGTCTGAACATGAATTAGTGTATATAAAATAGATAAAAATGTAATAAAGCTACCTTAAATGTCTAACCCAAAGATGGGCATGCCTGTAAGTTGCATCGATCTTTTTAATGGAGACAGTTTTGCTAGCTTTATAAGCTTGAATTAGTGCTATCTGTGTGCATCGAAGCTAGCGAACTAACGTTAATGTTAGCTAATATTGAGAATTTCAGCCAGTCAGAGCTACGTCAGGCTGACTTAGCAACTAATGTTATAGGTTATTTTTTTTTCTTGCATGATATCTTCCTTAACGTACAAGTCAATTAGCAGACAATACATGCATTCATGGACCAAATAGTGTGTTAGACACAGCTGACGAAGTATTTTTACCATGGAGGTAACGGGAAAAACAATGTATAGCTAAGTTAGCTGAATTAGCGGTATAGTGCTTGCCAGTTGTAGCTTGTACCCGTTAAGAGCTCATTTGCTTGGCGATGTGCATACTGAAAATGTGCTTCTTTGTCCAAACTGACTGCCAGACACTGAAACACAGCCGTTAGGCAAGAAGCCGAAATTGGAGTCTGATATCACTTTCTCTGACAGCTCTGTGGTCAGGACTTTCTTCAGGGAGCTGCCACTCCTCCTGGCATGTGAAAGTGGACCAAACAAAGTCCAGAAACACCTGTTCCCTGGCTGTCTCTGTCAAGGTCTGTTTGTGGCCTCCGGTTAAACCCAGATTCAAAGTATTGCGTTGTACCTGGCTTTGTTTGAAGTGCAGTGACAGTGGGGAAAAGGGCAATATGTAATGCATAAGTATGCTTCTTTTGAATTCTGATAAATGTCGCGGTTCAGGCTCCATAAACTACTTTTTTGAAACAAGGCCGTACAGGTTTATAGCATACTGTAACGTTGTACATTTTTTCTTCTAAGCAGCCTTAGTTGATTCATCTGCTCTGACCTGTCAAAGATGGATGAAGCAATGCATTCTCAAAGAAGGTATAGCAATCTAATGAATGTTGGGATTTTATGCACCAAGGTGTATATTCACTGCTGCAAATGTATTTGTACATGTGGCAGTCATGCATGATTTTTCCATATTTAATAAGGCAGATTGGCAGGGTTGACGTGAATTATCAACCTATTAACATTTTATTCCTAACAACATGTCTTATGCATTTTAACAAATTGTGTTTTGTGCCCAGGTAGTAAATGAAATAAGCACACATACTGTGTCCAGTATTTGACTGTAAAATGGATGGATGTTGATTCAGCCTGCTAATGAGGCCTTTTCACAATTTGTTCTCTTCCTTTTCTGCATCAGTGTGACTGCTGAAGGCAAGCCAGAAGGTGCCAAGAATGATCTTTCAAAAACAAACCTTACGGATGGAAGAGATGACCTCTTTCATGGACCCCAAAAGCTTGAAAATAAAAATGATTGTGTAATAAAAGATAATACACAAGATGACCTGGCGTCTAAAATTTCCCTTGACTGTGGGACTGCAAGTGGACTGGATGAGTCTTGCCTTTCTGGCAGTGGAAATATTACAGTTCAGATGCACTGTTCCACTGGTCAGAAATCTAAGAGGCCCAACTCACCTGATCCCCACCCTGTCAAAACTACCTGTGTAGCTGCATACACCCCTGATCCCAAACTCACCCTCTGTCTCGATAATAGTCCCAAGAAGGCTGTGAGTACTCCCTGTGATGTGGAGATGCTGAGCCCTGACAGCCCCATCTGTAAACCCCTGCCCGTGACTAACTCTGGAGTCACTCTGGACCATGACGGCTGTGCTTTTGCAGAGCTCTCTGGCTTTCCAGTGGCTCCCTTAACAGAATCCCGGGAGTTTGCGAAAGACTCTGGTCCTGGAAGTTTGATCAAAGACAGAGTCCAGCCTGTTGCCATGGGAACAGAAGACGCCGAGAAAGCTGAGTGCAGTGGATCATCCGATATGAGTCAGGACTTCAGTGGAAGCCAGACAAGTGCCACTATAGGAAGGTACTTCTGATGCTAACAAATTTCATACCTCAGCATATTTACTTAATAATAATGCACTTTATTCTTTCGTGAGGGGGGAAATCATCTTTCCTGTTCTACATGCCTATGCATTATAGTGTGGTACACTGAGATGTTCTTCTGTTGTCCCGTACAGTATTCCATTCTCACTGGGTGACATGGATAGAAAATGGCTGGGGACTCCTATTGACGAGCTGAACAGAATGCCCCAGTGTGCCCCTCCTCTGTCTCACCTGAAAGTAGTGCCTAACCACACTGTCACAATCAGGGTGAGTCCAAAAGCTATCGGTGCTCTTTGTCTTTTCTAGTTTGATGTAAACTCTTAAAAAGAAACAACATGCAGATGCAGTAACGGGAGTGTGTGGTGCGACTGTGATGTGCCTCTTAAAGGAAAGAGAGGGAGAGGGAAAATGAGTGGAAGAGATTGGTTGTTTATTTCTTTGTCTGTTTAGATGCAGGTAGAGGTAATGAGGAAAAGGGAAACAGGTGGACAAAGTGAAATCATCCTCTATTCTCTTAGGGCGTCCTGTCAGTTAAACCCCCATCGGACTACGACTTCCACTAGTGGTCCCACAGGAACACTGTCAGTGTTGCTGTGCAGCTACAGCTTGTTTTAACCGTAAACCCCCACCCTCATCCAGTGTGGGCTCTCCCCTTGTCCTTGTTAAATCACTGGAATGATTCTGTCACTTACTATTTGAAGACACTTAAGTCTTAGATCACATTCTTATTAAAATTGTTTTTTGGAAAGGCGAGAAACAAGCGTGTATGCCAATTAGTTGTTGAAAAATGAAAAATGAAATGTGACATCAGACCTCTTTATATATCTGTAGCAACTTGTTTGCTAATTGGGTTCTGGAAAAATACACCTGCATCCTAGATATAAAACATGCACCATGTCAGATCTCTCAGAAGTGAGAAGACAACTGTTGCAGCATGCATTGCCTTTGTGTAACAGTGATAAGCAAAGACAAAGTGGTCATCAGTCACCACCTGCAGAGACATATTCATATTTCTGCCTGTTTGTTTCTCTGTTACAGACAGATCTCCTCAGAGAGGGAGAACCCCCTGTCCCATACCCCACCAAGTTCAAGGATGCCTGGGATGACATGTCTGTGAAGATGCCCTGCTCAGAGAAGAACCTGTTTCCTATGGAGAGTGAGGTATACTAAACACATAGATAACTGTCATGCTCTTTAGCTGTTTATTGCAGGATTTGATTAAAACATGAAAAAGAAAGAAATTGGTCACACACTCATTCATTAAGTCTATTTTTAATAGGCTGCTGATATGCAATATGTTGTCTCATGACATGACATGTTGCATGCATGATTCTGTAAACCCTGATGAAGGCTCTGATGCCAAAACATCAGTAGCTTAATTAAAATAGACGTAATGGATGAGTTTGTGACTAACTTATTTATTTTTCACTCTCAGTATTTATTAATCTTCACCTCGGTTGGTGTGCGTCCCTCTGAGCAGCTTTTATTAAAACATGCCCATGCAGAGTAAGGTTGCTTAGGAACATTGATGTTTTGGCCAGTTCTCAGTTGCTGTGTTGTGTAGGATGGAGGTGGCGTTCAGAGTCGGTGGGAGCTGATCCACACAGCCTTGGAGGGAGAGTTCAAAAGTTCTCTGGATGTGAGGGTAAGTGATTAAGCTGAATCACTCCCACCTCTCATTAGACTATGAATGCATGTCTCTCTTACGGCAGTCCATCTGCTTTTCATTCCTTCCTGTTGATCAGTTTTTGTTTCAAGGAAACAAAACTAATTCCATAAGCAGCCACAGGATGGCAGAGTTGGCAACAATCATGGCTTGCAAAGGCGTACTGTATAGAAAAGGAAGAGTGTGGGTGTAATTTGTGTTCCTGTATAGTTTGGTATATTAAACACTGGCAGTGTTGTGTATTTCAAGAATAGTCCAATATGAATAAAGAAATTTCATTCTCCACATACAGGATGCCATATTGAGGTACAACACAGCCCATGCAAAAAGATGGGACTTCACTGCCCTGAACCTTCTTTGCACAGAGGTAAGCTATACACATTTTAAAGGTTGAGTCTGGACACAAGAATGGTATACAGGAACATGAAAATGGGTTTCCACCTGGGCTGGGTGATATGGACAGAATAAAAAATATTTTTGACTGAATACCTCAGTATCAACAGTACTGCATACAGTACAGAATACAGTTGTTGAAATAAAAATTCTTTAACATTTTGATTTTTTTTTTCTTCTATAGTTACGTTTCTCTTGTGTGATTGTCTCTGCTGAGAAACTGTCTCAGATGAGCATTTAGCCAGTGCGATTTGAGTCTAAATCTGAATGGGAAACCTTAATCGAAGGAGCGTAACACTTTAATTAATTTACAATATAATAGGCCTTCATATTCGTCCATTTATGAGAAGTGGCATATAAAAAAAAAGAGAACCTTTGGCTGAATTGCAGTCAGTTCTGTGCTTCACAGTGGTGACAGTTTGTCCCCCTGAGTTTTCTCTTGTAGAAGTTGGCATTGCTGCTTCACCTCACCACGATTAACTTGGTCTTTAGTCTTTTACCTTAATGAGAAACTGAGCTAATGCTAACATAGTGCTACTGAGAGGGGAGAGTGCTCTTATCTGTTTGGCTGCAAGCCCATCAGCGTGAATCCTCCCATTCTGGTACCTGTGAGTCTCACAGGAGCCAACATGTATCATGCAGTGAGTACAGATGGGCACAGAGCATGGCGGCGGCAGCTGTTGCAGATGAACCAGGGGAATGCCTGTCTTTCTTTCTGTCTCTGTCCTCCTCTCTCTTTAGCACTCCCTGTCTTCTGTTTTCACAGTTAAGAAGTGTAATTAGATACCAGTAGTTAGAGAAAGTTCTGTTTTCATCCCATGTGGGATGAATATTTACCTTTCATTCATTATTTTGAGCTTAATCATTAAAAGCAGTTTTCAAGTGAAATTTAGTATGTTATGATTTGTTATTTTCCCCTCTAATAGATTATTTCATTTCCCAATTTCCAAGCAGCTGTCTTACTCTGATGATGTGTAGTAGAAGCATGACTTCCTTTACTTTACAGCAGTTGATTCATGAAACTTTGTAGGTGTCATAGGTTCAATCTGTCTTCAGAGAACCTATTTCCCTGGAGGCGAGTCATATGTAGACCAAAATGTCCTGTCTGGACAGACAATATAATGAAATAAAAAGGCATAATAAAGATGGCAAGTCAGTTTCAGGTAAAAGTCCAATTTGTCGTCTTGCTTTTAGTCCCAGAATGCAGTTTGTTACACAATCCTGTCAAGATCAGTTCACGGACAGGTTAGGGCCATTAAGAACCAAACGACTCTTCTAATGGAGCTCTTACAGTTCAGTTGAAACATTTGATACTGCTTACGCTTCACTTAGATTATTAGTCAAATCTGATCCTCGGCCCTTCTCTTTACTAATTGTATGAACAAATTCAGACTATTGTCCAAGCGGATCTTTTTTTCTCCTCTCTGAAAGGATTTCTCAGAGTAAAGCACAGAGCTTGGTAGATCAATAGCTGCCTGAGCCATTTTACAGCTCAATCCAATTTAATTAAAAGGGGCCATTAAATCTATAGTAATGCTTAGTAAGGCCAGCAAGAAAGCATAGCCCCCTTCCAGTCGAGCGTAGTCTGTCACTGACGCAACACACTACGCCAACTGTCCACTCGTGGCCTTGAGCGATGTATACCCCCCCTCCTCATTTCTTTGCTGCTCACCCGTTTAGAAAGGGAGGGCTGATACTGATAAGGGAGGGCTGATGCTGATGGGGGGTGGACAGGTCAAGGTTTGCATGTCAAAGGTGGCAGTGGAGCCCAAAGTTTTACAGTATGTGCAGTACAAATGAGAAAATATCGATTCAGTTACAAGTCAGTTTTTTTGTGTGTGTGTGTGTGTGATCTTTATATTGCTATGTTGACCCTGAATCGATATTTTGTTTGTATTTAAGGCGCGTTTTTATTGTATTCGAGGTAGAGGAAGACTTGTGCAATTCTACAGATGGTGGTGTGGCCACATTCAACCAAAGTATGATTTGACTGTTTTCTATTGTCCAGCATTTAAAAAAAAAAAGTTCAACAAAATCACAGGAAATTGCAATATCAAATCACAGTGTTTACAGAATCCCAATACATATCAAATCAACAACAATATCATGAAACGTATCCGATTTATTATTATCTGGAAGGAGGGTGTCAATAACTCAAGGTCTGTTGATGGGTCACAAACAGTTAATGTGCATGCCGAATATTTAACCGAATTAATTAATAAAATTATTTTAGTTTACTTAAACTCATATTTTTCAAGGGCTATTGACGGCATGAACAGTCTGAGATATTTAACATGTAAGCAGTTGTATTATCAGAGTCAGTAGCTGGCAGTTTTAACTGTACTTAAAAATCTCAGTAATATCTTATGGATTTTTTTTCCAATTGATTTTAAGTTTTAGGAGCAAGTAGTAGACCTTCTACAAGGTCTAAATTTCTCATTGATGCAGTTTAAAACACTGAAACATTTCCAGTTGCATTATGTCCTGTCTGAGTATTGAGCTACAGTTTTGCCAGAGCATTGAGGACAACAGTGTATTATAATATGTGTGCTAGAAACCCTTGTCATGTCTAAACATGAATAGTAATTCATTTGTCAAGCACATGCAGCCTTACACATAAAAAGGCAAAACCAGTTCCTCCTCCATAGGATGAGAGAGCAGTCAGAGCATCGTGACAGCACTTGAGCGTGAGATTTATGTGTTGTTAACTGGCACTATTAAACAACAGATGTGTTCAATCATAAGTGCTACTTCTTTCATTCACACTCAATCTCACAGACTGAATTTCTTGCAGTTGGGGAGTCGCGGGTCAATTCTGGAGGCTCAGCCATTCGGTCATGTTGTGCAACTCTATTGATTAACTCATTGACAAAACCATTCTCATATTTTTATTGTCATAGCTCCTTTTTTCCATAGCTTTTATTCTGCTGCCGTCTCTATCTCATTTTTCTTCGTAGGTTTAACAAAACACTTCATTAATCCATCTCCGCCTGTAGTTTGCGGTGAGCTTGAATCCCAACTGCCTCTCTCCTCAGCCAAACAGACCTAATTATATCTAGAGCAACATTTGTGCAGCACCGGGGTAATTGTCAAGAGGTACATTGCGCCCGGGCCAGTGATTGACACTCCACTCCACGTTTAATAGCAGTGAGGAGGGGGAAAGAAAAAAAAAAAAGAATATCCAAATTAGGGCTTGTCTGTAAATTGTCTTAGTGTCTCTCCCCTGCCAAATGAAACTGTCATGATGTCACTTTCTGATGAATGTCTGGAGTCTGAGCAGCAGCCCTGTACAGAGTCGAGACCAGCCGGTGTTCAAATATAGTGCATGCACATTCAAATGTAGCCAGACAGACAACAGGCTCTCCCTCTCTCTTTCTTGCGCACTGTTGCTTGTCCTTTTTTTTTCTCTCTCTCTTTCACACACATATTAAGAATCATTGAACTGTTTCACCTTAATATGTTGCACTTTTACCAAATTTATCACGCCCCGAAAATACTAACTGAGAAATATTGGCTAGATCATCTAAATTAAAATGTTAAATCAAGATTAAGTAGGTGGAGAAAATAAGTTGTAGAGACAAGAATGGATGGAGGATCAGACTGTTATGGATCATTAACATAAAGCAGTAATTCTGGACTGTCCGCCTGGAACCTGCTGCCTCAGTTGGTCCCAATATCAGTCGGTTTTGATATACGGATGTGGTATCTCTCGTGTGCAGTCTAACCTGTGTGTCACTCTTGTGGCTGGTTACTTTAGCTGTGGGAAGGCTGGGGGCTCATCTCTCTCCCCTCACCCTGCCCCGTCACCCACCACCATCTATTACTCCCGCAGGAGCACTTTATGATGTCTGCCAGCTCATTACTTCTGACAGCGTTTAGTCAGGCCTGCTCTGCAGTCATATAAATGCCCCCCGGCCAAATTACCTGCCTAAGACTTCCTGTTTGAAATCAAGCCACCCTGCCTCTATCTCCACAATTGGCCATTTGCATTTGTTCCAAAAAGTCCATTTAATCAGGCGAGCTCCCCCGCTAACCTTGATGGAATAAGGCAAATGATTGATGACACTGACATTCGGAGCCAATACACTCATGAATGATTGTGTTGTAAATCTGGGTCTATGATGGAATAACTGGGTGTTTATTTTAGAGGGAATCGCAGATGGATGCTGAGGTAAGCTATTGGCTGAAGTATGGATGCCCTGGCCGTGGCAGGCTCCCTCCTAAATTGATGGCAGTTTGGTCTTTAACAAGTTCTGTGTCGTGACTGGCTCTCGCCGCATTTCTTTTTGTTCTCTCGCTGCTGAGTTGAAGCGTAGAGTTGGAATTATTGATATCTGACCAGTGGGAGTTCACCCTATGAGCAACAATAAACCTCCCTAACCTTCACTGACATGTAACTTGCTTATTTGGTGGATGTGAGAGAATTAAGCCCTCATTCTTAGATATTGGGCATTGATAGTATTGGCTTATTCCCACAGCTTTGCTCTCCAGCCACCAGTATCATACCATTTATAATTTCCATCAAGCAATCAACTACTGCCGTCCTGTTTCAGGGAGGTTGTGTTCCTTTGTGTCTTAAAAAAATGATATTGCTTTTATCAGAATGTACAGACTGGCAATAATATGTCTTTGAGGCTTTTTCATGTAAGTTTCAAGTTTTATTTTGCAGCTGAAAAGTGATTGGGGTGGGACATAATGAGGGGAGGGATTGTTCAAAAGTTGGTGGTTGGCCCATAACAAATGTAGTAAGAAGGCAGTGAAACCCAATGCATACTCTGTAGTTGGAGAAGCAGTTCATTCTGAAATATTTAGCATAGGATCTTGAGTTCTAACATATTCCCGACTCTTTGAAATAAATTAATTCCAGCCACCGGGATGCAACTAGGTTGTGTCTGAGGAAAATAGGAAACACGGTTTTAAGGGTGAACACCTAAAAATGCGCCACCGCACCATGTTTCCTTGGGAGGGGATTGTCCAAAAACTGTGGTGGTTTATTGGTTTAAATTTCTAATACACCTGCTTGTACACATTGAAGCAATCAGTAAAAACACACAATTTTCCAGGTGGTAAAAGTAATGGGATCATGATATAAAAATATGAGACAACAAAAAATGTAGCTATAGATCTTCTGGCATTTATTGTAAAATGTGTAAAATGCATGCAATATAATGCAGAATTAACCAACAAGGTGGAAAAAATGTTTTCTCTCATTTCATTATGACTTCAATATTTTTGTGAAAACAGTCTTTACTTGAACGGTTTTTGGTTGAATGATAGCGTTACCAACAGCATGTCACCAGAGATCTAATCAGTCACTCTGACTGCTGGCTCTGAGTAATCGTCTGCCTAGTTAGACAGACGCTTCCACAGAGATGTCCTGCTCAACAATAGTTCTGCCTCTCCTCTCCTCTTCTTCTCCTTTTCTCTCCAGTATCTTGAGCGTTGTGAGGCACAACACCTGTTTGAAGTCGTGCTCCCGGCCATGGTGAAGTTAGCACTCAGCGCTCCTCGCCTCTGCACAATGGTAAGTGCTGTATGTTGTGTTTGTTTTTGCTTGAGTCCTGAGAGGAGGTAGAAAAGCGGGCAGCTGTGATAGGCAGTGGGTTAAATGAAGACAAGTGATTGGCAGTATTAAGTCAAGGAGGAGGGTGAGGAAGAGGAAGAGGAAGAGCGGTGTTGGCAATAAGGAGAGGAGAGGAGAGGAGAGGAGAGGAGAGGGATTAGATGGTGGATGTTGCACAGGATCTGCTCATGACTTACAGCTGCCGGGTAATGAATCCCCCTTCCCCGTCCTTAGCAAGAGCTGCTTCATTAGAAAGGGGAATGAGGAGAGGTCTGTCTCGTGTCCAGTCGTCTGTCTGACGCTGCGTTACGCCTGCGGGTTTGAAATTCACTCCAGGAGTCCACATGCTGCTGTGTTCAGTGCTCCGCTAAGTCAGGGCCAGATCCTTTTTGAAGATTAAAACTGAATGCATTCATTTTGATTCTGAATCATGCTCCTCCAGTGTTGTGAGATAAAGTCAAATGCATATTT
The DNA here is from genome assembly GCA_900302615.1 of Holocentrus rufus. Taxonomy (NCBI): domain Eukaryota; kingdom Metazoa; phylum Chordata; class Actinopteri; order Holocentriformes; family Holocentridae; genus Holocentrus; species Holocentrus rufus. The sequence continues at coordinate 4,474 of OMLF01002606.1, read as the reverse complement.
TTGGAAATAAGTAGGAAATGATGCCTGATTTCTCCCTGGCATTTTGAAATTTAGATAAGGAGAACATTAATGAATTTGAAAAAGGTCCTTCTCGCCTCGCCCCTTCAGTTAGAATCATATGACATCAAGCCTGACAAGTCCCCTCTCTTTCATTCACATCAAATGCAGCTCACCAGTGTCACAAATATTTTAAATGTCATGTCCATCTTTCTTCATATTTGTTTTGTGACATCTATTATGGACACAAGAATGCCACAAGAATGTATTCCTCTAATTCAATATTCCATTTCATGGTTGTCAAATTAATTTAATAAAGTTTATTCAGACCCCACTATGCTCAGGGGAGGAGAATCTCCTCCAGTCAACACTGGAGACAGAAACCACAGTCCAAAAACAAATCAAGGGATCCTTTAACCGAAAGAAAAGCCCCTCTGGTCCAGATCTCACCTCAGGAGAACGTCACTTGCGGTGGTTGGATAACAAACCACGCTGACTGTCTCCCTTTTGCTCTGCAGTATTTAGCGGCGAGGCTAATGTTTATGTGTGTGTGCTATTAGAGCCCGTATTGATCAGCCATCAGGGCAGCCTTGGGAGGCTCTTTAGCTCTAATCAGTGGAGATGGATGGGCCCTGTGGGTCTGACTGAGCCAGCCTGTGGGAGAGCAAGGAGACCAGGACCTTAATTACTACCACCCATTTACCTAATGGAACTCCCCCTGCCTCTCCCGCTTGCGAGATTGCTAAACTAATTATCTCCCCCCTTCAGCCCCTCAA
>OMLF01002579.1:19878-34016 GCA_900302615.1 Holocentrus rufus | reverse complement strand
TGTTCAGAGGACGATATCAGAGTACGAGGAGGAGGCGAGCCGCTCCAAACGCGACACTGTAACCTTACATCAGCATGCGCTTCTGGATACCGAGCCAAAACAAGAAGTAAAACTACTTGGAGAAGGTTTGCGGATGTCATTTATATTTCCCCTACATGCTGCCTGTAATCCTACAGTTAGTTATTGAGATTTCCCCCTCAAATCTGACATTAGCTAACTTACTGCTCTTGCAGCAACTTAGCCTGTCAGTGGATTTGCAAGTGGCATAATCATCTGGCAATATGAAACAAATCTGATGCCACACTTGTAACAACGCAAAACAGGCTGTGGCCAAGGCGTGATTATTTCCAAGAGAAGCTGAGTGGAAATGTCTCCAGCTACGGTTGCGTACTTTTGCTATTTTTAATATAATAGGCATTTACACATTAAATTGTCCATTACGCATTTATTAACGATGCAATTAAAACATGACAAAAGGACTGACTGTCTCCAAAAGAATGGAGCATTCAGCACAGGGCGCAAGCAGATGCTTTTCTAGCTATTTGTGTACCTTTGCTATTTGTTTTAGAAATGTTCTCTGTATCTTTTGCGTCGGTCCCTAACGCTTCATAACTACAGCATTTGGGGGGATACGTGCACTCAGTGTATTTACTTTTGCCAGTGGTTGATGACTAGATAATTAATTTTGATTTTGATTTTGATGATTGCCCTCAGGCTGTCTTAAAATGGTGCAAGTGAATTGCAACTACAGTTCCATGCAACTTAGAATTCCAGGCGAACCATCCAATGGAAATTATAATTTTGGTTTGCATCATCATTTGGATTGTTCCATATGGGTTTGTTGACATGGCAACAGTGAGTAAGTTTCATTTGCAACCAACAACTAATTGCATGGAAGTTGCATTGTGTGAAGCCAGCCTCTATGGAACATTCCAAATGATGATGCAAACCAAATGTATAATTTTAATTGGATGGTTCGCCTGGAGCTCAAAGTTGCATGGAACTGAAGTTGCATTTCAGTTGCACCATGTAAAGCCAGCCTCAAGGATGATTTTCAAATTAAGTCCAATCCAACATATTTCTAGCTTGACTAAATATGACATCCAGTCAGTGATCATCATTAGCTAAACAACCAATAATACACAGAAAACTGTATACGTTGTTTTTCCTTAAAAGTTTTTATTTTGATACTAGTGCAGTAATGGCAGAAGTTTGCCTTGAAGGCTTTCTAACAGAAAGCCCATCCTTAATCCTAACATCTAACCTTAACCTCTTCTTTCTGTTAAAAAGCCTTCAAGGCAAACTTGAAAAGGCAAAACTCCCATGTGCTACTAGTGCTGAAACCACAAAACTTGAATTGAGGAATTCACTCCTTTCAAGTTCTGTGGCTTGTGATATTCGTCCTTATCTTTTAACAGTTTATAGAAAAATGATTTATCAGGCCTAAGCCACAAAATAAACAGTAGATTAATAGACAATGAAAATGGTTAGTTGCAGCCCTAGGTACTACCTAATAAGATGTATTCAGTGAATTTATGTTATGATGATTTATCTGAGGCTAACAGAGGGATAAACTCTAATCCACAAGTATGAGGGTGGGCAAATTGAGTTTATATCCCTGGATTTCATCATTGTTTTTGTCTTTACTTCTTTACAGCCCCCTCACAGCTCTTTGTTTGTGAAGAGGAGCTCCCCTTGGAGCAGGCCCACTATCAGCAGGAGTGGAGTCCTAAGAGCGGCTACGACAACCCGGGTGTGCGCCAGGAGGACCCAGGGCCCCCAGTGATTAAAGAGGAGCAGGACCCATGGACCAGTCCAGAGGGAGAACAGCTGCCAGCCGAGGAGGAGGCCAATGTCACCAACTTCATATTCACTCCCTCTTGTGTGAAAAGTTGCATATATCCAGAATTGACTGAGTTTCAGACTCAGAGTGTGGAAAATGAAGATAGAAAGCTTTTACCTAGCCAGGCAGCTGATCAGAGGGAGGCTGATGGAAACTCTGATTTAAGCAGTGAACGCCGGCCCCTGTTGCCAGATTGTTCTGTAACTCTGCATGACATGGGGCCCGAGTTGAGTTTAAAAACGCTGACAGACTTAAGTATCAGTAAGGACTTAAAGTGCCACAGGAGGACACACACAGGGAGCAGCCCTTTCGCCAGAGGTTGTGAGCTGGAGCTGCACATCAGAACTCCAACGGGGAGAAAGAGGAGGAACAAGAAGTACTGTTGCCGCGTCTGTGGCAAAGAGTTTACCCACAGCACGCATTTAGCCACGCACTCCCGAATCCACACCGGGGGGAGGCTCTTCAGCTGCAGGATTTGCGGTAAAGAATTTCGACACGGCAACAGCGTGATCGTGCACATGAGAATCCACAGGGAGGAGAAGCCGTACCGCTGCAAACTTTGTGGGAAAGAGTTCCGCCATGTGGGCAACTTGAACGTACACATGAGGATTCACACAGGGGAGAAGCCGTACAGCTGCACAGTTTGTGGGAAAAAATTCAGTCGAAATAACTTAATGACGAACCACATGGCAGTGCATACAAGTGAAAAGACTTTAGGTGTGAAGACTGTGGTGAGGAGAGGTTCAGTCGGCATTCCTCCATGAGGGTTTGTGATATTCACCAATTTGGGGGAAAATGCCATATCTGCTCTCAGAGAATGATTCCTGACTTGACAGTAAAGCTCACTGTGGATTGCAGTTGAATTTACAGAGTACTACTTTTAAGGCAGCATATTTTTTCCCCAAATGTTTATCATGTTGTGCAATGAAATCCTTTATGTTTTTTCTATAGTTAATAGCCAGTGTGTGTATGTAGTTGAAAAATGTGCAGACTTCAATGCAAGGATGCCCTGGCTTGAGATGAAAATAATCAGGCTTAGTTTGGCTATTGTGGTGATTTATTATCCTCAATGACAATCTTGATTTATTATTAGAGTGCCATCCCATTGGTGAGACAAATTGTTTCGGTTAAGAAAAACACTGCTTCAGAGAATTTCGATTACTTTTAGAATAGAAATGTTGACCTTCAGGAACAAATTACATAAAATTTGCCAAAAATCGGTAAATCAACATTAAATTTATAGATTAGCCTGCGTCAACAGCTGCACTACAATAATCCAACACGGATTAATCTTAAAATGAATTCATGGGGTTTCATGAAGAAGCGGGGTCCTCGGCAACCTGTATGAAGTGAAAGAAATGTTTTCAGGAAGTTGTAGATCTCTTTGTAAACAGATGACATTCGAGTTGACTTTGAAACTCTCCACTTTATGTAAGAATTTTTGAATTTGCACAGGCAACTTGTATTGCTGTCCATGTTACTACACATACGAATAAACACTTAATGAATCCAGAAATCCGCCTGAGTATTGCTGATACCACAGAACTTGAATGGAGTTCTGTGTTCAAGTAATCGGGTCAATTAATCGTGGCTGAGCCACACGATCTGGAGCTTGGGTTGTGGTTGCTATGGAGACGGTATGTCAACATTGTCCATGTCGGCGAGTTCGTACACTGATATCTGCTCTGCGCGGCCAATGTCCCGTTCATGAAGACAGAAATGTCGGCTATGAATAGAAAGTTAATACAAACCCTCGCTGAAACCATCTCTAAACAAGTGAGGCACTGTAAGTATTAGTTTGATCATCCCAGCCATGCTACTTTAAGCTAAAGCTAACTGTTGTGACGTTACAGTTAGCACGTGTTTGTGTGCTGATTTTCAATGCTTGAATTGAAATGCAGCTAACAGGCCCTATGTTATTTGATGCTGTTATAATACATGACTCGTCTCACTTTATTATCATGACCCAGTCAATAAAACAGAGGCCGAGTGCCTGATCCGCCTGTTCAATGGGCTGCTGGGGGACCAGACCATGCCTGGGAGAGCTGTGAACGGATTAGACAGAGCAAAGTTCAGAAACATACTGCATAACACCTTTGGGATGACTGACGATATGATCATGGATGGAGGTACTTTGTCTGCCTCTCCCGTGCCGCATTCATAATCCATTAATATGCAAAGGCTGGAGCGGTAAATAAAGAGCTTATCTTGTTGCTGACATACATGTGTTGCAGTCTTCCGGGCATTTGATAAAGACAATGACAGCGCAATCAGTGTGAAAGAGTGGATCGAGGGACTGTCAGTTTTTCTTCGCGGGACCTTGGATGAAAAAATAAAATGTAACTATCAGTCTCACTTTCATAGGCTAAGCATACACACACACTTGTTGAGTTACAACCTATTAACAACTCTTTCTTTGTGTGTGCCTCAGACTGCTTTAATGTATATGACTTGAATGGTGATGGCTACATCTCCAGGGAGGAGATGTTTCACATGCTGAAGAACAGCCTGATCAGACAGCCAACAGAGGAGGATCCTGATGAAGGAATAAAAGACCTGGTGGAGATCACACTGAAGAAGATGGTAGCTGCCAAAACATGCCCTCTGTGTTAAAACTCATGTATTATTCTGTGTGCATGCATTTTGTAAGAGCTCTCGGCACCACCTCACCAAAACATCAGGCAAACTTAGATTCCTTGTGTTTTGTGAGGAGCGAGACAGTCCTCTGATACTGAATTGATCGGGTGCACGAAGTTAATATACCACGTGATTTTCATTGACAGGACCATGACCATGATGGCAGGCTCTCTTACACAGACTTTGAGAGGGCAGTGAGGGAAGAGAACTTGTTACTTGAAGCTTTTGGAACCTGCCTCCCTGATGCCAAGGTATTCATGGAGCAAAGACTGTAGATGATTTAAAATTCTAGATCAATAAAAATGCTGCATGCCTTACACTGTTTCTTTTCGTTTCAGAGCATACTGATGTTTGAGCAGCAAGCATTCCAGGACCCACTTGAACACTGAATAAATCATCATTCTTGTGCATTTTGAGTAGCCTTTTCTTTAATAAAATAGTTTGTATTCAATTCAAAATGTGTCAATAAAAACAAGCTGCTGACAAGAACAGTCTGAGTGGTCAAAGTCCACAACAGCAGTTTTCACATATCTGCAAAATGTCCAGGACTAAGGCCTGATCATATCCGGCGACGTGGTTTCACCTTTTTTTCCTTTTTTTCCACTGGTTTGATGTCAGGAGCTGATGACACCTGAAAACAAATGAAAAATGACAATTAGTTGTACTGATTAAGACTGGCACTAATTTCAACATTGACACTAAGTATAATGGAGAATTATTGTTTTGTTCATATCAGAATGTCAGATGTGGGCTACCTGTTTGATTTTGTTTCTGATCAGGCTGACAGTTGTGTTCAGAGATGCGTCCTCCATGTCCAGTTTAGGTGGTTCTGGTAGCTTTGGCCCAATCAGAGGCTCATTTTTCCCCTCAGCATCAAACAATAAGTGTTGCGTGGCCTCTTCCATTTTGCGTTTCCTGTTCTCCAAGTGTGTGGTCCTCGGTACAAATCTGACTGTCGAAGCCTGATTTGAGGTCAATCTGCTTTGCATGCCTCCATCTCCATTAGAAGACATTTGACTGGAGCCTGAACTCTGCACTGACTGCTGTTTTGTGTCGATTACAGAATTAGGCAATGTCCCCATTTTGTCCTCTGTTGGTGCAGTCCTGTTTAGATTTATATGTCTGTAGTAAAATTCCTCTTGAGGAGGCAACGGCAGCAGAGGAAAGCCCACATAACGGCTGGTACTTGAACTCTCTCCAGTGTTTTTGTTGTCAGAGGTTTGATCATATGTTGACGTGTTCCTCTCAGATGTGGCAGCTGTGTCAGATGGTCTGGGCTCCTTGTTCACTTCTTCCTTCTGTTCCTTTTCTCTGGCTTTGTAACAATGAGAAATAGAGTGTCAAGAAAAACTAAAGGTCAAGTATTAGTTTAGTAGTCTTTTAGTGATAAAATGTGTGCTCATTTTCATTAAAACATACCTTTATTCTGAGCAGTCCTATTCACATATCTCCTCCGGTCTTGCAGCTTCAGCCTGGTATCTTCCACGCTCTCATATTCAGGAACATAGCACACATGTAGCACACCACCATAGAAACTCTTCTCATCCATGTTTCGTTTGGCTGCCCTGAAACAGAGAATTTAGCAATCATTCAGCACATCTATCTCAGTTTGCTGATGCACTATAACACAAAAAGTAATTGTGGATCAGCTACATCCAAACCTGGCACTGGGGAGTTTCTGGAACTTGATCAGGTAGACCTCTGTGAATTCCTCGGCAGGGTACTCGTCCAGAGGCCTGTACTCCTCCACAACACCGTACAGGGCACAGAGCTGAATCAGCTCTGCCATCACTCCAATGGCTGGGACCCCTTGTACCATCAGATAACGGGACTCTAAATTGATGGTGTACACCTAATAACACACAAGATAAACATTTGCTAATAGCCTTCACTAAGATTTGCGTAGTTTTCTCAGGTCTTATTATAAAATATATATTTATTTATGTACATGTATTTAATCAAAAATGTGGCTGCTAGTCAGAATAGGTAAGCAATAAGACATCACTTTGGGTTTCTGACTGCGACTTTATGTCAAGGTACACAGCATTTTTCGTACTGTTTTTTTTAGTTGGCGACATATTCTTACCTTAACCGCTTTAGCTCTCCTTCCCTCTCGATACTTAGGTCGGGAAATACATACTTTTTGCTGTTCATGGTGTTTGTAAACCTCTGGACTGCTCCAGCAGCCTGACTTCTTGTTATTAGGCATCGCCATGTTCCTGCAAACAATGATCTTCCGGTTTACACGCTTCAAAGTAAGAGCTCAGTCACATACAATTTTATGATTGCAATGAGTGTACGTCAGCGCGAAATCTCTTAATTTGAAAAACAGCTCTGATTCTCTTCAATCTGCTACTTTAGTCTAGATAAAGTACAGAACACATCGATTGACAATTTGTTTACTGAGCAGTTAGTCGTGTAAACTCACTGGCGTGAATATTTGAGAGTTATGTGGCAGTTATGTTTGGCAGTCAGGGCATACAACCCGTTATCGTAGTTTTTAACAACACAAAAAACTGCTTTCTTCACCTCCCCTCGAACTTGATATCACATCTTTCCCTGCAGGAGGTAAGTTAGCTTAGCTTTCCAGCTAGCGTTAGCTAACGCGAAGTTAGTCGAAGTTAGGGGAAACAAAACTGTCATTGGATGGCTGGTTTCTTGCAGAATATTTATTTACATTAGCTGTGTTGTTCAATTAAAACAAATATATTGTCGACTAATAAGAATTCCCGCGGTTTGCTAACGGGTGTTAACTGAATTCAGTCCACTGACATCAGTTTGTTCGCTAACGTTACACCGAACGAGTCACGCATGTCACCCTCACGTGAACCTTCATATCGTGTAACATTTTCATCTCTATATTTTTGTGGAGTAGGTAGTCTAACTTACATCTTCCTCTTACAATGATGGTTGCATAAGGTGGCGTAAGCTATTCTTTTTTCAGCAAAATTACAGCCTGTCAGTTGTAAAGCGTGCAAAGAATCACTGCTATAGTGCCCTGACAATATACCAGTGAACGTCATGTAAGTCAAGTATGATCATGTGAGATAGATGTACATTGAAAAAATAAATAAACAAGGGCAAAGGAGAAAGAACGTGTCTCTTTTTTTTAGGACAATTGGAATGATCAAATAGAGTAGGGGGGTGTGATTAAAGGGGGATAAGGGTTGTGCTCTTTGAGAAGTTGAGTTTTCTTCTACGGTCTGAGATGTGGAGCGATTCTGATGTTTTGACTGGAGTGGGAAGACTCACTGGAAAAGAGTCGTCATGCAATGACATGGTGACCAGGCAGGTGCAGGGAAGGAACAGCCAGCAGTGGCAGCATGCGGGTCATGAGCTGGTGTGAGTTTTGGATCTCTTGGAAATACCAGTGGCGTGTATTCAGTATTAGCAGCCGCATACCGTCAGTGGAGGAGGAGAGTAACATGGAAGAAGTCGGGGGTGTCAGGGTTAGTGATGTTAAAGTTGAGTCATTCTGTTGACACCATCGACTAGAAGGGTATTGGGGTAGTCCACACAGGAAATGACTGAAGCTTAAACGAGTTGGGTAGAGTCTCTGATGAGGAATGGCGTGGTTCGGTGGGTATTGTAGAGTGGACATAGGTTTCATAATCTATATCGAATATATTCTCTTATCAAGGATGTCAGGGGATAGAGGCCGCCCTTCCACAAAGTGCCTTTGTGAAAGCTTTGTTCATATTGGTGGGGGAATTGTCTAACATTTTTTAGTAGTACCAAGGTAGTATGCATTGTGCATTGTTCTGAACGTTGTTTTGGTTCTTTTTTTGAGTTCCTGTTACCCATACAATCACATCTTTATACTAAGTTTCAGATTATTGTGACATACAGCTACAGAAATATTCCTAAAATTTAGAATATATAAACTGTTCTTTTTCTTTTTAATACTTGATTCTAATTGAGAGAGAAGAGTGACTTTTTGTGCAAAATGGCCTGCAGAGATGCAGCGACTTTGAGATTGAGATGATCTGACTGGATTGTGATTACCATTTAAGGTTTTGGTGATAATCAATATTTTCACCATTTTTTTTTACTCGTGTTGTTGTAATTACGTTGTAGTCTCACTTGGTGGCGACAAAGCATTATATTTGAAATAGACCAGGAGGACGTGTAAAGGACAACGTATTCTTTAAATTTAATGCACTGTCATTTTGTAATCTTGCATCCTGTTTTGTTGTGGCTGTTATGATTTTTTCTAAAGAGCAAATGAGAAAAGGGGAAGCGTGTCTGCAATGTTTGAAAGTCTGTATAGATGTTGATCACTGGTGCATAAGTTCCAAACAATACTTGTAACAAGAACCCTCTTTACACATTTTAACAATTAAATATGCTGTAGCAGAGCTGGGATATAATTAATCATGATCAATTGCAAAAGTTATTCTTTCTCCACCTTCATGTGGTGTGCTCATCTATATTTTTTATCTCAAGGAGCCAATGCATGCCCTTCTCTTACATGGTGAGATCACAAAAAACTCTACAAATTTGACAGTTCAATGTACATTTTTTACTGGCCATATATACACCTTACAAAATGACTTGAATTGTTAGGACTGACCCTTAGAATCAGCATACATATGATTCACTAAGCAGCACTTATTTTAATAAAATTCTAGCCTTGAAAATTGATTGGCCTGTTATCTCTACAATCCAGTTTCACCAAAATACACTTTGGTGGGCGATAGTAAGAAGCGAGGACCAATTTTAAACGTTGTAAGTTCACTTCAAACAAGAGAGAATGACTCTTACCCGGGCCTCTCCCATGGATGACTGTTGTGTAATCGTTCAAAGTGGGGTACATGAGATGGTTCCCATAGACATTTTTCTGGCTTTACACAGAACACATAGTCTATATAATCAGGTCAAGCTGTTTGTCTAAATCACGAGGTTGGTCAAAGTAAGGTTATTTCAAGTCTCCTTTTCTCCGTTTTGATTTGAGAATGATGATAAAATGATTTAGTAGATTTAGTAACCAAAAAGTATGTTGTGTGTTTGCATCTGTGTGTGTATACGTGTTTCAGAACCAGGCTTTGGAGTTGTCATGGGGCCATGGGTCCTCCGTGTTCCTCAGCTGGACTCGAAAGAGAGCCTCCTCAAACCAGGATGACTGTAAAGTGGAGCTGTGTCGGCAGCTGGGAGAGAAACTGGGCCTGAAAGATGGAGAGCAGGTAAGGCCCCACAGTGAGGAATTTATTCTTCACATCATTTTCCGTGTGAATCGTCCACTTGCTCCGTATGATACAAACAGGTGTTTTTTCAGCAGTGTGGTTGTGGTTGTGTGGTTTCCTTCAGGGTTTTCTGAGGCCTTGTCAGCAGGTCTCATCGGTGCATCAAGTGTTTGTGGAGCCTCTGTCTTCTGATGACTGGGAGATCTTGGTGAGTGAGCTCACAGACTTATAGTAGCATAATGCCCACATGACAGGAAAAGATAACTCTGGTCTCTTATAGTGAGAGATTGGTCTAAATTCTCTACCAGAGGGGTTTTCCAGTCTGAAACCAAAGTAAATTCAGTGCTTAAACCCAGGGAAACGTTATTTTATGAAATGTTGCTTTATTGTCTCTATTCTGTGGCTGACACCTGTAGGAGCTCCACAGTGCCGCTCTGGAGCAGAAGCTGTTGGATCAGATCAGAGTGGTGTTCCATGATGCCGTGTTTCCTGTGTGGGTGGACCGCCACACTGCCATCTACATTAGAATAGGTCAGAGTTACTGCTTTAATTCTTTACAGCACTCTCAAAATTAGACAATGGTACCGTGTTAACTGTATGTAATGATTCTAAGATTATGGTTCAGTGGTTCCAGCTAGTTGTGTGTACTTACCACAGCATTTGATGATCTCCTTTTTTCAAACTAAGGGCTTTGCCATGTCTCTAACCCTGCAGCGTCACTCTTGCCATCTGTGTCCTACGGCCGCCTTGAGCAGTTCACAGAACTTGTTGTCTCCCCAAAGAGCCGCGGTGGACCTGGCAACCTCAGTGGCTCTTCACTAGGAGCCGGTCAGAGCCAGTATCCTCCCTCCTCCTCCCCTTCACTCAGATCATCATCAGAAAGCAGCTTTCAGGAAACCAACCATTACTCTACAGCTAATCATATATCCCATTTCCCTCAAAGCCAACAATGGGGTGGCATAGCCGACCTAAAGAGCATGCTGCGTTACATGCTAAGGGGTTCTTACGACCCTGTCAAGGAGGTGACCCCAGTCCCTGACATCCCTGCCCTCCTTACTGATGCTGTCTACAGAGTGTGCGGCATACCCCCTGACTCTCTTTGCACCATAAACCATGCTGCAACAGGGGTGGTTCACTTGTTCCCTTGGGGTCAGAGTGTGGATGTTGGGCCAACTGGAGGCCAGTCTGCAGTGACATACGGCCTGCTCTCCAAGGTCCCGTCCCCTAAAGAAGTGAAGAACAAAGCCAAGCAGGCTGTGGACAAAAAGAAGAACATAGGTCTTCCCAAGGTTGGTGCAGCTGATGGAGGAGAGGAGGTGAAGGACAAGGTGAAGGATGAGATGAAGGACGAGCTGAAGGAAGAGGAGGCCTTGGTGGTCAGGGTGGTGTGTCATCACATGGAGAAGCTAACAGGCAAGCAGAGGTGCTCCGACAAGGGAGAGATCCACTGTGGAAGAGTCTGGGTAAATATATCGTCTGTAGGCTAAGAATTTATGATGATCCATTGTGATCCACTGCAGCCTCAGATTAACTATGGCTCTTTCATTGTGGTTTTCAGATCGCACAGGACTTGTTGACAAGGCTGAGTATCATCCCTCACTCAACAGTAAGAATAAAGCCAGTCAAGTCACCTGTCAAAGTAGCCTCCTCTGTTCGCCTTCAGCCTTTGAAGCCACTGGTGAGTGCATAATCAAGTAGATTGCCAACTTCTAATTTAATTTGCAAAAAAACACTAACGTGTATAACGAAATACTGCAAAATTTGCTGACAATTTAAGCTAGATCTGATTGATGTGATTTTTGGCAATGTCTCCTCAGCCTGAAGAGGATGACGAGGAGATCCAGACAGCTTTCTTAGGCTGGCTGCACACACAGAGTCACGAGCCGCTAGCCTGTCTGACGGCCCGCTCCAGCTTCATTGTCCTGCACGGAGCTGATGGTGATACAGTCATGCATTTACTTTACTTACCTGAAACCTACTTATAGGTCAAATGCAAACATTTCTGCAGATGGCTAAGCAATAAAGTTCCTGAAATTCTGAATACTGCTTTAAGTGGCTAAAATCAGATATTGTGAGAATGTAATGTAAGTAGAATTCATTTAAGCTTGTAATGAAACTTAACTTTTTTGTTTTTCTTTTCAGAAAAGCTGGAGTTTGCTTTAACTGTGTTGAAGCCAGAGCCAGAGATCGATCCTCCCGACCAGCTGTTTCTGCTTGCACCGACTGTCATCCAGAGGGCAGACATAGAGGTACTGGAGCACTAGTCATTCATATTGTAGTTTGTCCATAAATATTTTAATGCAATTTCTATGACAGTTCAGACCACTGTATAATTAAAGGCGGACTATGGATGAAACAGAATCTGGTTAGAAAGCCTCTGTGGTGCTGCCAAACTTTTAGAAAGCTCACAGTTCTTGTTACGGATCACATTCAGGTAAACAGAGAGCCGGTAACCAAGCCAGCTGTGAAAGATGGAGCTGACTCAACAAACCCTGAGCTTCCTGCTTTGAGTACTCTTGGGTAAGTCAGTTCATGCTGTTTGTGAACTTACACGTCAACAGTTAAACCAGGTGTAGTCAGACCCAACTGTGACCAATTAAAGCCTTGACTTCGACTTTCATTTCTTTCTGTTTCACTCCTCTCTGTCCTTCCCAGTGGGGTGGAGGAGCTGAGTAGGACTGGATTTGAGTTCATCTCCCACAGCCTTCTGGGTAGTCCCCTCTCACAGGAGCTGGGTTCAACCGGACGGGGACTCCAAGGTGGAGCCCTACTCATCACTGGTGCCAAGGTAACTCTTACTGTAATAGTAACATAATCTTAACATAATCAAGATTCAAGAGATTCAAGATCTCTTTGTTACTTGTCTATTATACTAGTATAAGAGAGTAAAAGTCTTTGGCTCACAGGAAGCAAAAAAAACAAAAACAAAAAGGAAAGTTAAAAAGTAAAGAGCAATGGAAGCAAAATAATAAACATTAAAGCAAAAAGAGGACATGAAAGCAGCACCTATAAATGGAGTCTTAGAACATCTAATCAAAATAATGAAAACAGAACAAAAGTGAGTTTTAAGAGCTGATGTCCCAGCTGATGTCCCAGAAGCAATAACAGCAAAGGCTCATTCAGCAGTCATTTCTACATGCCTCCTATTGTAGAACTAATTCTTCGTCTTTTTCTCAACAAAGTAACGAAGAAGTTATTTTTTTATCTTAACTAGTGTTGTATATTGGCTAATATAAACTGTGTGTTATGTTCTCACAGGGGAGTGGCAAGAGCGCTTTGTCCCGAGCCCTCTGCAGGAAAGCACGTGAAGTCCTGGACGCACATGTAGAGGTGCTGGACTGCAAAAAGCTACAAGGTCAGAAAGTGCATTGAAATGTGCACTGCTCAGATTAAAGCAAAGTTTGATTGCCAAATAACCGACAGAACCTGGTTTTATTCAACAGAAGCTGTTTTTTCTCCCTCAGGCAAAAGGGCAGAAACTGTGAGACAGATGCTGCAGGACATTTTTGAACAAGCAGAATGGAGGCAGCCCTCTGTGGTTCTCCTCGATGACCTGGATCATGTGACGGGGGCACCAACCTCGCCAGAACATGAGGAAGGCCCCGAGGCGCTGCTGCAGAAGTACATTGCCCAGAGTAAGACAGCAATTTCATGTTACATGTGTGTGTGTGTGTGAGTTTAAGCGAGCATCTCCATCATCATGTGTGATCAGTTTGGGCCTTGATGATAATTCTTTCTCTGTGTTTACATGCAGGTCTGAAGGATGTGGTGGATGAGCTGGTGCTTCACTCTAGTCTAGTGTGTTTGATCATCACCAGCCAGACTGAACACTCTCTCCACCCCTCTCTGACTGAGATGCAGGGATCCCACTTCTTCCAGGGCTTTGCACACATCCAGCCCCCTGACCAGGTCAACACACACACATGCACACACACATATACACACAGAAAATGGCATAAATAATAAAGCAGTTAATACTATGTGTGCACTAATGTCCTGCAGGCCCAGAGAGCAGAGGTCCTGCGCTGTCTGATCCTGAGCAAGACTGGCCTATCAGATGAGACCATAAGTACTCTGGATCTTGGGGCCGTTGCCAAGGAGACGGAGGGTTACGTGCCCCGAGACCTGGCACTGCTGCTGGAGCGGGCCATCCATGCCAACGTTGTCCAGAGAGGGCACAGTGATCAAGGTACAAAAGACTTCTTTGGTTCTAATGAGCTAAAGTTATGTAATTCATGATGATGTTCCGTATTTTTTATTCAAAGATCAAAGAGTCAAAATCCCCTGTTCATCATTTTGTGTGTAATTGATGCTGAAACACTGTGTCCATTCCCTGTTTGTGCTTTGTACCTGGTAGGTGTGTGTCTGCGTTTGATGGACTTCCTGCAGGCTCTTAAGGGATTCACCCCTCCCTCACTCTGGCGGGTGGATCTCCATACGCCAAGTGGGGCGGGGCTAGAGAGGGTGGGTGGGCT
>OMLF01002579.1:1094-19603 GCA_900302615.1 Holocentrus rufus | reverse complement strand
ATTTTGAATCACTCTTGTCTTCAATTCTAATAGATTTGTTGTAAATGATCTGGTGTAAATGATATTGAATGACTATTGAGAAAATAGACAAATTAAGTTCATATGTAAAAAAGTATTTGTTTTGCACACGTTGAAGAAGGTGGTGCAAGGTGCAAAATTAATTGTCACTGAGATAACATATTAATGCATTTTTGTGCACTGTATTATATTTCTTCTGTACTTTTTGTATGTTGCAGTATCCCATCCTGTTCTCCAAACTTCCTATCCGCCACCGCTCAGGGATCCTGCTGTATGGAGCTCCTGGCACAGGGAAGACTCTGCTGGCAGGGGCCGTGGCTAAAGAGAGTGGAATGAACTTCATCAGCATCAAGGTAGGCCGTGCTCTGACTCTGACAATCAAACAGAAGACGAGGTCTTTCTTTATTACCGTAACCTGCGTCATCAGTGAAACAGGGTATTTGCTCTCTCCCCCATAGGGCCCTGAACTTCTGAGTAAGTACATCGGAGCCAGCGAGCAGGGAGTCCGGAACGTCTTCCAGAGGTGAGCTGTCAGTCTTCCAACACCATGTTGTCACTGTTTTACAGCAAGCAGTCCTTTTCAATGGCTTGTTATAATTGGTAACATTAGATGTGTTTTACTGATATTATAAGTCCTTCTCTAATTAAGTATTCAAACTGTCTGAACTATTTCGGTGCCTCTGTCTGACCGTGCCCTCCCCCCTCCCTACTCCCCCTCTCCTGCAGGGCCCAGGCTGCCAAACCCTGCATTCTGTTCTTTGATGAGTTCGACTCTCTGGCCCCCAGGAGGGGTCATGACAACACTGGGGTGACTGACCGTGTGGTGAACCAGCTCCTCACACAGCTGGACGGGGTGGAGGGCCTGCAGGGTAAGGTTACAGCATGTATAGCATGTATGCTTTGGAATATACACTATGTGCTCAGTATTGTAGTTGTTCAAACTATCATCATAAATAAAGTCACAGACTCCCCTGGTGTGTGTTTACAGAATTATTCAGTGCTGCACTCGCTTGTCAGTTGCTGCCAGTGGTCTTGGTGGTGTTTTTATTTTTTAATGAGTGAACATTCTCCCCATGTCTGTGTTGGTTGTAAGGTGTGTACGTGCTGGCAGCCACCAGCCGGCCAGACCTGATAGACCCCGCCCTGCTGAGACCTGGAAGACTGGACAAGTCTCTGTACTGCCCTCCACCTAACCTGGTCTGTTTGATTTATTTATTTCATGCTTTCACTTGTAACCATCGCTATGCTTTTAGAATTGATCACAGAAGCCTATGTCCACAAATGTAAAAGAAACAAATTTCAGTGATAATTAAAGACCGATACTTGACATTAATCCGCACAGTATATTAATAATAAATCAAGCCTCTACTTTCCTGTCATGTTTCAGGAGGATCGTCTAGATATCCTGCGGGCTCTGACTGCCGGCGTCCCCCTGGCTGCCGACGTGGACTTGGAGCAGCTGGCAGCAGCTACAGAGCTCTTCACCGGGGCCGACCTGAAGGCCGTGCTGTACAATGCCCAGCTGGAGGCCGTCCACAGCACCCTGGGGACCAGCACCCTGCATGTCAGTCTGCTGCATTCACATGATGCCACCACAGATGGGCTGATTGTATTGGGGTTGGGGTCACCGTTGGCTAGAATGGGGGAAGAAATTGGGGATCAGATGTCCAGTTCACTTTAAAACTGCCATTTACTACCAATTTAGGGGTAGCAAACATTTGCCACTTTAATTTCATGTTTATGCACTCAATCACTTTCCTTTTTTTTGGCACTCATGCCTATTTAAAAAGATGGATTTTGCATGCTTCTCTGCACATGGACTCATTTGTTGAGGCTTTTTTGCCTCAGGTAGATGGTGTGCATGCTGCTCTACTTTTGATTCCATTATCATTTCACAGTGTTGTTCACATCGTCCCCATCCCTGGTGATATGATGGAACACCTTTAACAACAAAAGCTACCAGAGACAGAATCAGTGAAATTTCAATAACTTCATGAGCAGCAGGAACACAGTTGTTTTTTTGGAGCACAGTTGCTGTGTCTTGGCTGCACAGAGCCTTTGAAATATCAGTTTCAGTTTCAATATTATGGCCAAAGCACAACAGTAGATTTAAGAAGTGTCAAAAACTTATAGATAATTTAAATGAATGATGGTATATCATACAACAATTAATACTATTATACACAAGTGATGAATAAACAACTAAAGAATAATAATGATGATTTAAACAAAAGACAATGCAATTGTTGAGAAAATCAACATTTGAGAAATATCTGTTTTCACCTGTGCAGCACATAAGCAGATAACCTGTTCTAGCCAGTACCTCAGTTGTGCACCTAAAGTTTGGCTCTCTGTTCCTGTGTGGCGACCAGGAGCTGACGTCCGGCTCAGACAGCGACATGAGCCTGTCCTCCATGATCTTCCTCAACCACAGCAGCGGCTCAGACGATTCGGCGGGGGAGGGGGAGGCAGGCGCGGCGCTGGAGCAGTCCATGGTTGTGCTGGAGCCCGGCGAGCTGCAGGCAGAGGCCGAGCAACACCGGAGCAACGTCTGGAGACTCTACTTTGGAAGCTCCTACGAGTCAGAGTTAGGAAACCCATCACTTTCAGCAATGGTGAGCAGCTCTGTCCTGATAGAATTTTTTAATGATGTTCATACAAAATCCAATACTGCACTAATGTCTGGGCAAAGAAGAAAACACATCAAGTAATGCCACAAAACAACTCCTGTGTTTTATCCGAACAGTTTGTGTTACCACGCTGACTTGAGGAGCTTTGTGCCAGCTTTTTGAGGGCAGATCAGTATCCCTTTGGTATTTGTTTTTGTTGACTCTGTAAACTCTAAATAGTTCCATATTTGGCTCCTGAAATCAATTTGTCAAGAT
Organism: Holocentrus rufus; assembly: GCA_900302615.1. Classification (NCBI taxonomy): domain Eukaryota; kingdom Metazoa; phylum Chordata; class Actinopteri; order Holocentriformes; family Holocentridae; genus Holocentrus; species Holocentrus rufus. The sequence goes on along the minus strand of OMLF01002579.1, from coordinate 16,700 downwards.
GTAGTGGGCTGTTTGACTCTGACTGCTGCAGTCCACTGAGAAGAGCCAGACTGCAGTTCTGTCTATTCCAGTCCTCCTTCTTTCTTAACTATGCCGGGACACACAGAAATGTCATCTGGAAGTGATGTTGAAATGGAATTTCAGCCTGGAGAAAATATGTGGTTTAAGTACTGAATGTTTATAAAATTTAGTATTGAATTCAGTCCTGCATGCATGTATGTTGTGATATACCGTTACACATAGAAACACAATAGCAGATGCCTCTGTGTTAATTAAATTGTCCCACATGCACTGGTTTAGATAGTTACCCTGCATATGATGTATATGTTTGTTTCCAACTTGTCCTGTCTGTCACCTCCCCCTCAGAACTCTGGGCCAAACTCCATGAGCCATGACCTCACAGGTGCGTCGGTACGGGACCCTGGCAGCTCCCTCCCCCCGGCCTACATGCCTTCACTGCAGGCCGGCTATGAGGAGCTGGGCCCGGATCAGCTGGAGCGCCTCCTACAGGACATAAACAACATAAAGAATAACTACAGGAGAGCCAATGTGAGTTATTACACAGCAGAGACATTAGGTTGACATAGACAACTGAACATAAAAACTGAAGCTCTGTACTACTGTTAAATAAAAGTGATAGTGCTGAGTGTAAATGAAATTCTACTATTCTATATCACTCTTTTCTACAGTGTATTCCACACTATAGTATTCTATTCTGACTTTTACTCTATACCATTCTTTCTATAGTGTATTCCACACAATACCATTCTATTCTATCTATTCTATTCTACTGTTTTCTGTCCTTATGTAGGTTTTTTTTTTTATTCTATCCTGTCCTACTCTATACTGTTTTGCACTATAGTCTATACCAAATCACTATATTTTATATGACTCCTCTACTCCAGTCTATTAAATACTATTCTAATGCCAGTCTGCTCTGTTCTTACTTGTGTATTCTATGCTACTCTTTTTTTTACTCTGTTCTGTTCTACTTTAATACTCTGTGTCATTAAACCAGTTATGTAAGCTACTATGTGCATGATTACTCTTGTGCTTATGCATGGTTGTGTGTGTCTGTGTGCATGCCTGTGCGTGTGCATGTTTGTGTACAGGACGAGTGTGTGCGGGTCCAATCAGCCTCCAGCCAGCCAGGCCTGCTGCTGTGTCAGGCCCATGTGAACTCAGCCCTGGCTGTGACCAGGCCGTCCCTGAGCAGGGCCGACTGGAGGAGATACACAGACCTGTGAGTATTACATCACCATATGCCACTGCCGCCGCTGCAGCAGGTCATGGCAGCACTAACTATGGTGATGCCGCTAGAGGAAAACTGTGTAACTCTGAGAAAAAGTCTGTACAGGAATTAAGAGAAAAACTGTTTTCAAACTGATGTCCAATTTGACAAAAAGTGTTTTGGATTGATTCAACTAGCCATGAAATTTAAACAGCATCTAATCGGCCATGTAAAGTTTCAGTCACAGCAAAAAAATGAAAAGCAAAACTAAACAAAACAAAACCGATCTTCAAAGCTTTTGTCTAATAACAGCAATGCAGCACTATCTAAATCAACATCCTTTTTAGCACTCTATAAAAGGTTTACATTTTTGTTTTTTCCCTCGTAATGTCCTTAAACTGTTCTTTAAAGTATTCAGTGGGAATTTCTCAATTTGTTTCAATCTGTTTGTGAGAAGTAGAATTCTAGATTAGAGACATTGTTTTGCAGTACAGCTGTTTACTCACTTGGAGGGCGTCGAGTGAAAGACAATACAACAGCTGTCAAAATGTTGGCAAAAGACAAGAAAAATAAATGTTTCCCTGTCACAGACATCACCAAAAGCGTTTAGTTTAAATTTGGTTTTCAAAGCCATAAGATGCCTCATGGAAACAGAGACAAAGTAGTGCAGCCAACAAAAACACAAGGCGATGTGATGTTTTTTTAACAGTCGTTTCTTTCTAGGTATGAAGCCTTTGGTGGTTCAGGAGAGCGGAAATCTCAGAGCTCAGTCACATTCAAACCCGGACAACGTGTGACTCTGGCTTGATCCAACACTTCTGTCTCACTCATCAAATTTCTTTTTTGATGTCTAATGGTTGAATTATTTATAATACAGTTTTCAATGTAATTTAAGAACAAATTGAGAGCTTAGAAACTAATATGAATGGAAATAAATATTCAAGGTTTCCTACTGACTTGATTATGAATGTAACACACATGTAATATAATTACTGTACATATGTATAATGCCAGAAAACAACTTATTTAATTATTGTTAGGAATTAAAATGGACAAAAAATATTTGTAGAAATCTTGACCTGCATCATTTTATGAACTAATTGTTTTCCTTTGATGATGTTCTGTTACGAGCCACTGGATGGAGACATAATAAACTGTGCTTAATTTTGTTACTCAGTGAACTCTGCCTTTTTTTCCTTTTCCTCAGCAAGTTACAAAGATTTTCTGGATTTTGGAACAATTTGAAAATGCCTTCTAGTGTAGGAATGACAAAAGCAGTATTAGCATATGCAAGGTTGTTGTCAGCTTACTGTCACCAACATTGTTTACTCAGTGGTTAGATGATGGACACAGTTATATAAAATCACTCCATCCACAGTGAAAACAGCATCAGTGCTCCATGTGAGGTTCAGCAGTCAGATCGTAGGCAGGTGAACCTCTGAATACACAGTAGTCACATTAATTGAATTCACCAACTTCATGCCTGGTGAACAGATTTGTGTTATACAAGCTATAGCTGTACATTCTACGTAAGTGTCTGAGGAACTCATTTGTTAAGAGTAGAGGCACTTTGATATGTAAGACTAGATGAACACAAGCGGAAAGACAGAGTGGGTCGCAGCCAACTGCACATACAGTAAGTTGAGCAGTCGGAATAATTATAACTGTCAAAAAATCATTTTTATGAAAATTTGGTCAGATGTCAACCCACACAAAGGAAGGTAAATCATTAACATTCTAAACTCATGGACATGTTTATATCTCTGCAGCCATATGGATGAGGTCATTAGGTTTTTTAACATCTGAAGCTGTCAGCAGATTTGTTTTGTCTCAGATCTGTATCAGATTTGAGCCTCTTTCAAGTCTAATCCCCGAAAATATTCATCTGTTATCTTAGACATTAATGTAAAATACAACCTGTGGTGACAAGAACTGGGTTACATTCACTTCAATACAAAAAACCTCTCTTTGTAATCCATAATTCAATTTCACATTCCACATCTTAGACTGAAATAAGGGTTGTCTTAAAGGTGACATATTATACCCCTTGTCCACAAGTTAACACAGTTCCCTGGCTCCTTAATGAAATGTCTGTGACATGCTTTGGTCAAAATTTCCACAAAGTTAAGAGAATAGAGGCCCTATTACACACTCTAATAACAGCTCTGTTCAAAACTCGGTTTTGGTGCCTGTTGCTTTAAATGCAAATGACCCACTGCTGACCACACCCCCACGGGGTGAGACCAGACTTTGCAGAAGAACCACTTCTTGGTTCTTCTGCAGTTTGCAGAAGAACCACCATATGTTCAAATTTCATCAAAGTACTATTAACATTCTTGAACCCTTTATACAGGAGTTCCTCTAGGCACCTTCCTGGGTTAACGCGTTTCAAACTGGCAGCCATCGCGTTACTACTAGTAGTACTAGTAACGTTACTAGCTTTACTAGTAACGTGTTGCTACAGTATGTAACATGTTACTAGTAGTAAGTAACGTGTTACTAGTAACGTTACTAGCACACTGCCCATCCAAGAGACCAGGGAGGCTGGCATCACTTTACACAGGTCAGTAGAGTAGATCAGAGATTAATTTTTTTACATATGGCTCAACCAAAACTACAAAAAGTTAGTGAACTAGGTAACTTTACCGTTAGGTACAAGTCTAAGTTGCTGATTGCTGCTCTCAACAGCATCGATCTGTTAGCTAAACAGATAAGTTATAACCAGCAAACACTGTTTTAATGTTAGCTTCAGTAACATAGAGCTCAATGCTAACGTTTAATAACTTTATTACCTTAACATTTGACTGCTAAGGAGCTGATTCCGTACCGATCAAATATAAACAGGCTAACTGTATTTTATATATCTATGGTTCCAGCCCATGGTTTCTGAGAGAGCCAGCTAACTCAAAACTTACTGGGCTGTTGTTTCTCAGACTTTGAGGGTTAGTAGGCATGGCAGATACCCCAATACATGTGCCCAAACAGCGAAAAAGTGGGTTTTGCATAATATGTCCCCTTTAATAAGATTTGAGTGATGGGACATGAACAAAAAGAAAAAGAGCAATTTGAGCAACTGTGGAAGTAAAGAGAGAGAGAGTGATAATATTCCTCCTCCAATAACACCAGAAGGGCTCAGATGATGTAATAATGTCTGAGGTGATTAAGGAAATGTTATTATAATGGGACAAACATTACCCATCAAACAACTTGAGCTTCAATCTCAGAAACAACACAAATTATGGATCAGATGTCATGAGAGAATATTCAGACAGTTAAATAAAGGTCTATTCCTTTTTTTTTCTTCGCACGTCTTATTGATCATGGATCAACAGTTTCTTGTTGCCATTTGTTAACAAAGCCAGAGGTAATTAATATAAAGTAATGTCTTACAATAAAGCGCTGGAAGCCATTCAGTTTTCTTCCCTAAGCTGTGATAAGAAGCTCTACTAAAATTGAGAAACAGGACTGTTGTTAAGGACTTTAATGATATTTTAAAGATTATAAATCTTATTTTAAGGATCTTAGCTCAGACTTTATGCATTTTGATCGGTGTGAGCAAAGAGACAACTGCTAATGATATTTGTCACATTCAAAATTGGATTACCGCAGCTATAAATTGTTCCTGTCACTACATCTGTGCAAACACAGCACAATTGAAGACGTGTAATTAGTTTAATTTAATGTTTTATTACAGAAGTCAGAAGGGTATCATATGCTGTATTTAAGTAAAGATTATTAGTAAATGGGATTTTATTTTATTCTTTTTTGGGGGGGGTTGTTTTTATTCACCTCTACCTTCTTTTTTATATAATTTGTCCCATCACACACACTCTCTTGACACTGTGGCTTTGACTGAAGTAACACTCACTTACAATCCAAACTGAGCCTTGACAGTAAATCAAATCCAGAAGAAAGGATGACAACGTCGTGGAAGGATTGGTAACACAAAAGTTATATCTGTTTTTCTCTTTGATCATATTTTATCCCTTACACTCTTATTGTTCTCGGGTAAAATGTGCTTTAAAAAACTTTTAAAGTAACTTATTTTGAATGTTTTTTTTTACTCAATAGATTTGACACTTTCACTTCCAGATCACAGATAAAAGAGTCACTATGATGAAAGCTGATGTAAGGCTGGAATCAGCATTATGAATGTGTCATGAAAAAGTTCATGTGAAGAACTTTTTCTTTCATTATCACTAAATACAAAAACACTAAAACAGTCTCCCTATGCACGTTATACATAAACCTTGTAGATAATCATGACATTTATGGAAGGTGTTTTATATTTAGCCAAGGATAAATATGGATCAATCTGTTAGCGTTATGTTAATGAACTTGAATGAAACCGTTTTATTGGTGAGAATCAGCCCCATCAGAGTATGGATGCCAAAACTGAAACATACAGCTACATGTTAAAACCATGAGACTTGGAAACATACCTAAAATACAGCTGTCTTTTCTCTATGATGATAATATTTAATGAGGGTTTTTTAATCTTTTATTTATCAAATGGATGGTTCTGATGAGCATGCATGCTCTATACCCGCACGCTCTCTCTCTCTCCCTCCTCTCACTTGCTCTTTTGCATTCACATGGCTCTATAGCCTACATTCAGATCTTTAAAGTTACTTTTGGAGCCAACTCCATTTCCCAATGGAAATATGAATTGCAGCTTCTTACAATTGCCACACTGGACCAGACTTCAAAGTCATCCCTTTTCTCCTCTGCACATTTCTCTATTATTCAGATTGGTAGTAGAAATCTTGCATGCAAGTCATAACTACAGATATTTCACACAACCACATGTGCAAGTGACACAAGCATTGATAGCAGGTAAGAAAGCACTTCATTTATTCTGGCTACAGACTTTTTTATTTTTATTTTGAAGCCTGGGTTGGTAAAGTAACTTAGAACAAGAGTGCTGATCTAAAACAAGTCAATTTAAAGTTTGTATGGTTGTGAAACCCAGCTAGTCATTATAGATCTACACTCCCAATGTAAGAGACACTGTGAGCATCAGCAAAAATGTTTATATTTTTCAAACAGTTTTAAACTTGCTGAAGCAAACTGAGATTTAAATTGAGGATAAGCATCAGACCATTCTGCACCTTAAAAAAATTGCTGTTACTGGCAAAAAGGGAAGGTAAGAAAAAAACAACTTCTTCAAAGAGATTTTGAAGCTGTTTTGATGGTTCATCAGTGCACCCTTGGAGTTTACGGAGTTTTTCTAACTGCCTTATGGAAGATTTGCTGCCTCAATTCTTCTGTTAAGCTGTTAAACTTTAAGAGAGGAAACTTTTGCCGTGCCTCGGTCTCAGTAACTCTTGCCTGAGAGGGCCAAGGGCACCTTGAACAGCTGAAAGTCTCACCTGAGATTGCAGCAGTAGTCCTCGGCCTGCTCCTTGGTTATTGCAGGGAGCCGTCTTGACAATATTTTCCTTTTGAAACGATATGCCTGCTGTCATCCTACACACGCTGGCACTGGCAGGCTCTGCAGTGGTAAATATAGACACATAGGCCTGGATTTGGCTCGCCTAAGTCTTGTGTCAATCCCACACAATGCAGCATGAAAAAATTGTGCACTTGGCCCAAAGGGAGACGCTTCTCTCTCTCTCTTTTTCTTTATCGATCTCCCGCACTTTCTCTCATGCACAAACCTGGCGAAGCAAAAATGGGAAAAGAAGCCAGTTTTTCCAGAGAAATTCTTTTAAATCAGATCACAGGGAAAGGAAGAGAGAGGGAAATGCAGATGACATGTATGACATTGCAGGAAAGCAGAGTTGGGCGGTGTCATGTTTGAGAGAGACAGGGAAAAAATAGCTTGAGCCAGAGGAGCAGAGGAGAACGACAGAGATGGACTGTAGAGGGGAAAGTGTGGCGGCAAACCAGCCACCTCCACCTTTTATAGTTTCCACATAAAAGGACGACTTTTGTGCGTCAGTAATTAAATAAAAAATAAAGATGTGTTACTTTATTGATCCCTGGGGGGGGACTCTCTTTGCTCCAGGGAGGTCAGGGTGCAGGGTCAGCTGCAGATGGGACTGAGTACCATCAGCAGACCAGATGCTTGCCAACCCTGGTCTTGAACCTGGGTCCTCAAGTTCAAGGACAGCGTCTTTACCCCGCCATTTGTTTTATTCGATGCAGCTGCGGGAGGGTTCTGCAGCGGAGGTGATCCAAAAGATTTATCGGCGCATCAGACGGATATTCCCCGCACCGTTCAGCTCGTCACCATCCATCTTTCATTTTCCCCCTGCATGGAAAACTGCTCTTTCGGATCAAAGCCCGACAGCACACAAAAACATACGCCGGCTTTCGGGAGACACGGCAACAATTAGGGGAACAAACCTAACCGATCCCGAAAGCAGACACCTGAGGTGGAGTTCAGCCCATGTGTTGTCACACACACACACACAGCAGTCTCTTCTCCTTCTCCTGTTTTCCCCTCTCAGTGGTGCTCTTGCTCTTCAAAGTCATCCCAAGTGAGCACGGGCTCTGGTTTGGAACAAAGCACCTGTCCATTTTCTGACATCAAGAGGCATCAACATTCACCAGAATTAGTTCCTGAGGAATATAGCGTAGAACAAAAGACCTATGACATGTTCACTCGCTGAAACTGCTGTTCTCCAAAATAGAACAAAAGGCTGGTGTGTGTGTGTGTGTGTGTGTGTGTCGTGTGTGAGAGTATGGGAGGTATAGCAGAGATGAAGCCAAAGTGAGACAGTGGTGGTTCGGTGACATGGAGAGAGAGGCAGACATCAGAGTGAAAGAAAGAGGGGGAGGCGAGAGAGTGGAGTGAAACTAAAGTGTATATGGAAGAAGAGAGGGAGAGAGATATGAGAAAAATGACAGGTGACTTTGGGACTATTTTAGCTTTGTTTAGTTTTTCTTACCTCCATGACAGGTGCGTTTACTGCCACACAGGAACAATATGACAGAAAAAGCTGTGGGAAATAAAAGAGAAAAAGTAAGGCATCCTAAAAATAACGACAATCTGGTCCTTTAGGCATTTGTACTACTATAATTAAGAGACAAACAGAATATGGTACAACCATTTCCCCAGCACATTCTAATGTAAAGTTTACAGTTTTTGATACTTATGTGAAAAGTTCGCATTTAAACTTTGAAAACAAGGAATACATTTCCCAGTGTTACTCAGCATCTGAAGAAAATGTCCACTCTAAATGCTTGGCATACACAGGAAATGCATCTTGGTAAACAACTCCTCTTGCAGGCCACTGGAAATGCATTAGTGGTGCAGCGCGTCCCAGCGTACCAGCGGACTGACTTCAGCTGTCCCTTTGAGAATCCTTTCAATCAATCACCGCGCCGCGAGTGAAGGTAAGACTCTCAGATTCTCCGCCGAGATAGCCGGGACCGAGGAACTGTTTGGATGGATATGGAAATCAGCCTCAGAGTTGTACCCATTTATCTAAATCACAGTTTCCCGCTCTGCCAGGATGATCTTTGTCTGGGTTAATGCAATTATTTCACCCTGCTAATCCTGGCCCAGGGCCCCGGGGTGCTGCAGCTGGAGGAGCGGACAATGCCACGGTCGATCTGCCTCTTCAAAGAAGACATTTACCCACTGACTCTGGGATTACTGTTAAACTTCAGAGGTCTTAATTTGGCAGACAGAATTTGGTGGTTTTAACAAGAACACAAAGTATACCCACCTTTTCCCCTTGGTATTGAGAACATTGCACACCTCCTAGACTTAGCACTTCAGATACTAATTTTACTTGGAAACAATAAAAATGAAGTCAAACACCCACTATATTCCCACTGATGCCCATAATACCCACCTGGGATTTCTGCAACCGTTTCCAATGGATGCAGCAGGACTCAAACTTTTATGTTATCCCTGTTTCTTCCAGTCTGTCTGAGATTTTTAAGCAGACTTTCCCATCAATAATGTGCTGTTCTATTCAGACGCAGCACCTGGAGGTCTGCTTCACATTGACTAGGAAATTGCTGCAGCCAGCAACAGGCAGTCTGCTCCACACAGACCGAAGATTGTTGCCCTCGGGTCAGGTGAATAATAATGTGCAAGGGATATGGATCTGTCGTCCCGGTCATCAATAACATCAATGTGGAAACAGAGCCCCTCTCTCCAGCCTCGGAGAAGACTACATACAACAAATGTCTCCAGTAATGACTAAACTCAGACAGCACAAGCTGTGAAAACAAGTCAATACAAATGACAAGCAGCCAGGCTCCCATTTTGGTACTACCAGATTTGTGATTTACTCAAGTAAGACGACATTTTGTCAATAACGCCTTTAGGGAACGGCTGAACTATGGCAGCCCCTTCAATAATAAAAGACAAGAGAAATAGCGAGTACAGCGCTGTGTTTGTTGTTTTCTTTTCGGTTGTTGTTGGTCTCACTCGTCCCTTCAATAGTTTGAAGACTTTGATGGCACAGTATTAAATATTCAACATTGTTACCAAGTTTTCCTGACTGAGACTCTAGTAAATATGGGACTAGACACAGGAGAGCAGCAGGAACCACTCGCACAAGACCCTCTCCGACTTCCAGAAAGGTAACACTGTCAAGTGCACACTAACGAGGGCAGAAGGCTGACTACTCTGGATGCCGTGCCAGCTTAAGTTGTCTATGAGTGTGCAGCGGAGTAATGTGTGCCCATATAATCAGTGCCAGGCTTAATCTGACTTGATTAGTGTGTCCTGCTGTAAGGGGAGAGTAGCTGCATCCCGCTGGTTCGGGCCCTCAGGCTGCTGTCACACACTCTGCACGAAGTCTCTTAGAAGTTGTAATGAGGCCAGCCAAGTCTTTCTCCCCCCTCCGTCTTTCGCAGGAGAGGCTGCATTGAAACACATGCACGCATGCACACACACACACGTATCTGGTAATGAGTACTTTGGGGATATGGTAAGTATATAAAAATAGATGTTATTTTGTCAAGCACTGACGCTTTCCTAGTTAGTTTCCTCACACAGCTTGAACTACGCACACACATGCACAGATAGTTAACAAAGTAATGCTCCATGTATATTCATATGCCCATTTCACACTGCAGGAGCTGTCCCTTGAATTCAGGAACTCTTGAGGAACCAGGAACCCATATCCCTGTTTCCAAAGGAGGAACCAGTGCCTCTTCGCAGTGGGGGCTAAGTTCCCGACCCCCCAGAACGCTCCCTACAACCGTGGTAGTACTCTGAGTTCCTAGACATTGACGTTTTAGCACTGAACACGCAAACAGCAAGAAAGCATAACCCCGCCGTTTTAAAAAACAGGAGCAAGCAACCGCACAAATTGTTCAAAGACTGGATCACTGAATCGTCTGGCTAGAAATCGAGAGAAAAACTGTTTGTCTGTGTGTGACTACATGCCATGTCACAGTTGACCTCTTCTCTTTTCAGCTCCTGTTTCTCTAGCATCCTCAACCTCATTTTCAACACTGGTGCATCTCTTCTCCAAAACCAAATGAAACATCACAGCAGCACAGCAGCACATAACCATGAACATAAGGGCGGCTTTGACATCTTCCATGTTTACTCTTTTGCTGATGTCAGTCTCATGCAGATTGCCTCGACACATCCTTATTTGCACTAAGCTCTCTGCAGTGGAAACACAAACACACAAGAACTTTGGTTCTTAACTAGGAAGAATCTTCCAAATATAACAAATCAGCTGACAATCTTAGCTTTGTTATCACCAAAAGGTCAGGAAATGTTGCACAAACCACTGTGGGTAAATGTTATAACAACTTGAAATTTAATTGAACGTAAGCAAACAAATTCCCAAATAAACAAGATAGATCTTAACTAATAGTCTCAATGTGGGTGATACTCAAGTTAAAGCGGCAACCAGAAATAAAGTTAACAACCAGAGTCCAGGCCTGGCAGTCCAAACTAAACAGTCTTTATCAGTCTCTTAAATCAAAAATAGGGTATTCTCCTGAATCCATGTTGTGGAAAAACCCCCCTTCAAAATACAAAAATATAACAAATCAATGCATTGCATAAAAAGGAAAAATAGCTCCAGCACATGAAAAGGAAAAGAAATGGTTTGGCCTCACCTGTGCTCTGAGAGTTCCACCAGGTTTATAATCCGGCCTGACTGTCTGTTCAGGTCCTGTGGTCTTCCTTTAATGCCAATACAATTATTCTTGACATCAGAATATTCCACCACAAGTAAAGAACACGTAATGATTGTAAATTGCTTAACTAAGCTTACATGGCAAAGCTTGTTTTCCCCAACTCAAACTAGTCCACCTGTCTCCATTCTCCCCTGACACACCCCAAACACACTCCCTTTGTCACCTGTGTCTAAAAAGGTGGATCCCCAAGATACCTGGAAAATGTAGTGTTTGGTAGTGCTGATCCGTTGCATATTTTATAGTTAAATGTGATACTTAACATGGGTGAAGAATGCACAAACTCAGGCTAGTTTGATACAGGATGTTGTGTAACCTTATTACAAACACCCAGGCATGTGGGGGTGTTACACAAGAGCAAGACCCCGGGAACTTTGGACTTTTTGGTGGAAAAGGTGCATTAGTCATAGAAGTCCCAGAAAGGTGTCATGCTGGATGGTAGGAGTTTACCTGTGATTGCATCATATAATTTATGGTAAAATGATCTTGCATGCAATCGTCCCATTCATGACACACGAAGCCTGACTAAGATAATGACAAAATGTAATTTTCTGTACTTCTGACTAATTCCTCCTCTTTCCGGCAGACCCTTTGCCATATGACAGCATGCCTCCACCCCTCCCTTCTCTCCTTTTCCTCCTCCATTGTTCTTTCTCTTCCAGCCCTCTCTCCATCCCCGCTAACGGGTGGCTAATAGAGTTTCATCAGGGCCATCAGCTCCAGTGAGTAATCCACTTAACAGACTGGCTCTGCTCGGCCCACAACACAGCAGCTACCCCTCCCAGGAACGAAGCCATTTAGGTGTGACTGCTCAAATAGCTGCGTGCTGTTTGCTCGCGTGGCTGCATGAGAGTCTGCGCGAGCGAGAGACGGGGGTGAGCGAACGCACGAGTGTGTGCGCCTGTGCCCTCGTTTTTTGCCCTAGAGCGTGCAAAACAGATGTTGTTGGACGCCAACTTGAATACCAAAGCATTTCTAATGAGCACAAGGGAATCCGTGTCCATTAGTAAATGAACACTCTCTCCCGAAAGACTGTACCCAATGGAGCCTCCTGGGCTGGGTGGCAGATAGAGCCGTCTAGCAGTAAATGGTGTGAGAATCATCACACACTGAGGAGTACATGGAGGGAGAGGGAACACATGGTTAGGGGGCTGCTGTGACCTGTGTGTTGGGAAATAAGTATCCCTTGACACAGCCAGGCATGTAATGGGAAAACGCAGGTACTGCAACCAAGGCCACACACACACATACACACGCACACAAAGCTGAACTGAACTAAAAATATTCCACTTAAGCGACAAATGTAGGGAGTTATTGGCTGCGAAAAGATGATAACAGCTTTTGGGTAGTATAAGGCGGCAAATATTCACTGTTTGCACCAATCTATCGATTATAAATTCTGTAAATTTAACGGCATCAATCTTCTAAAAGAAACGAATAGAATGAATCGCTCTGACCTCAGCGTGATTCGATTTATGCTTAGAGTCGATTGATTTGTGTTTCTTAAATCAGAAAGATCGAGAGGAATTTCAGGAGGAAAAGTATTATCTTTCATCATTGCATATGTTTATTTCATAGATGTAAAATTTTAGCCAAAAGTACTGAATTGTTGATTTGAATCGTGGCTTACAGACTCAAATCAGAATTCCTCCCTACACTCAATCACCAAAGAGTGAATCATGAGTCAAATCAAATATCTATTAAGCAAAAGATTCCCACCTTGCTGCAGACTCTCCACTGCTGTAGGTTTCCTTTGAGCTCAGTTTTGCTCTGTGGGCATTCACTACACAGCATGGAGATAATGAGCATGAACGTTTTTACATTTCATAGAGCAAAGCTAACCTTATCTTTTCAATTAATGACTGCTTTACCATTAAAAAATCTGACTTAAACCACATGGAAAGACCTGAAATTTTATCACTTCTCTCTCTTTTTTTAACACATCAGATCATACCTTATAATTCAAAAGGTCATGATATATGTTCAGCATCACAGTGGCTGATTCCTTATTTTTTGTTGCCTGAAAGTGTCCTCAGAAACTTCCCTTCCTCTGAAACTGTGTTGTGGCATAATGGAGTGACTTTTCAGGAATGACAGCTCAGAAAGTGACACCTCAGTGGCTGGCACAGCGTTTTTGATCAAATGCTGTCTGGCAGGTCTGTGGTGGCCGGTGTCATACGTTATGCTGCCGCTGCCAGGGTGGCAGTATCAGCTCTGGGGATGCCCGCAGGCTGGGCAGCCAGGCTCTGTCGCCGGGATGAACCTCGACTGGCTGGAGAGGGAGAGAGAGGATGGTAGAGGATGCCAGGATGGACATCACCTCCTCCACGCCCACTCCACTAGGAGCTCCAGAGCCTCAGTGAGCGGCGTGTCCCTCGGCCGCATGTGTGTGTGTATTTGTGCCCACCACCCTCTGACTGTGCTGCCAAACACGACAGCCAGTGACTCAGCTAAACAGGAGGACGTGGCAGAGCCATCCCCTGCTTCTGTTGACTGAAAGTGAAAGCAACCGTCTGAACACGAGATATATGCTGGCTGCTGTGTCAACAACATGCCATGTTTTCCTGTGTTTTCATGTGCAGTGTGTCAGTATGCCAACATACCATGATCTGTATCGGGGTTACATGTGTTTATAGAAGTTTACATAGTTATAGTTTATATATTTCAGTTTTAGTTGTCAGTGTGGCTTTGGGAATTTTATTTTTTGATGGCAAATATATATATTTTTATTAGTATTTTTGGTTCACAGCAGGGTAATTGTAGATCATAATAGGTATTTTCTGTATGATTCTAACATGTATGCCTATCCCTAACCCTGTTCTCCTTTATTCTGGACATAGACAAGAACATAAAGTATTTCACCTATATTTCTCTTTGTAGTTTTACATGTAGAGCAGTTTTAGTTCAGCTTGTGTTTCAGTCTTATTTTTAAATCAGTTTATGACTACATTCAGCCTATGACTGAACATCTACTTTTTATTTTTGTTTATATCATAACATTAATTTGTATGTGTTTATTTTCAAATGAGGTAATGTGCACATTTAATAAGCACAATCACTATATGGTCAGGCACTGCATGTCAATATGTAGATATGGACTTGTGCAATATCTCTTATAAATGTTGCAGACGGGGGGAGGTCACATGGTTTATATTACATTGCTAACTGTGACTAATGTGCCAACACATGAGGATAAAAACGATTTAAGTGTTTTGTCACCTTGTTTATTGTTTTTTAAGTGTTCTGCTGTAAAAATCTGAATCCCTCTTGAATATTTTAAGTACCAATCTATCTCTGTTTCTTTCTCTTTAAGTGTTAAAGCAGTAGCTTGTACCCAGAAGTCTGTTGGGAGTGAAGAATCAATACTAAATACAGTGTCTATCTCAATAGTGGAAACAGATACAAAACAATGGCCTGATGTTTTGGGTCCCATTAAGTGAAGATTAACTGTCCAAAACACTGGTCTGGTTCTTAAAAGTGCATGCGGTTTACGACAGAAGAGAGAAACAGCAGAAGAGTGGTACGGTCCTTAAATCTTTAATGTAAACAGCAGTTTGAGGGGCTTTGAAAAAAACCTAAAGAAAAACATCTTAAGGTATTAAATAGGAAGGAGAAAATATATAAATCATACTAGAAATAACAACCATGATCTGTTTTAAATTAAAAAAATACATAAACCTTCAAATTTTGTGGCCATATGGTCCTGAACACAAAAGGACAGCTTCCCTTGACCAAAACACTAAACATCCTCTTTATAATACCAACTACTTGGCAGTTTCACAATTTCAAATCACTAAATCATGACCATCATACAAACAAAAAAAAGCTCAAATATTGCTTCGGAATGTTGCGTACAGCAGTCAATACAACGAGAGAAAATCCAATGAGGGAGTGTGTATGTGTATTTGTGTATGTGTGTGTTTTGTAATGGTGTTTTTACAGTTGTGTTTTTGGCAAAGTGTGTGTGTATGTGTGTAGAATATGCTATAAGCAGCAGTGGGATAATAATATTACCATTAGAATATTCAAAAGAGGCATTTCACTGCATTACAGTGCCTGGGTTGTGAAGATCGACTCACTTATTGTAACAGTCTTCAGTATATGTGAAGCACGGACAGAGCGTATAATAGGGGACACTTTTCCAGAAGTTCTTAGGCGTACTTGAACTTTTGTCTTAAATTCAGCTGAGCGCTCCCTCCATCCTCTTAACATATAGCTGCCGCAAATAAGTGGGAATGTGACGGGAAATA
>OMLF01002559.1:2156-14297 GCA_900302615.1 Holocentrus rufus | reverse complement strand
CTTATTTGTTTTTTGTTTGTTTGTGTGTTCTTACTTTTTTTTTTTTGGTAATTCTGTACTTGCACCTTGTTGCAAGGCAAATGGAACTGTGGTTTTGGAAAGTGCTCTGTAAATAAAGTTTATTATTTTATGATTATTATTATTATTAGTAGTAGTAGTAGTTGTAGAAGTAGTAGTGTTCTTATTATTATCATTATTATTATTAGCAGTAGTAGTAGTACTCATCATATATTTGATTCACGTCTGCATTTAAAGACTGAGAATGACAGTAAAAATGTTTTAAGTGATCACCAAAGGTAAGAAGTAGTCTGTTCTCGATTATGCATTAGATGCCTTATTAAACATTATGTATAAGATTAAACCTTATTAACTTCTGGTGGCAATCAAACGTATCTTAGTTTTATTGCTCATGTCATTCAGTAAATGCAGGTGTATGTGTGTGTGTGTGTTTCTAAGTGAATGAGCAACTGACTCACTGACATGTGTTCACTAGATTCACTCGATGATCTGCCAGTGTGTGTTCCACGTCTCCTTACCAACGTATCTCCCTCCAGGCTTGATGACGATGGCACCCCTGCTGCGGGTCTCCTCCTCAGCCTGAGCCATGCTTTGCCTGGCCTTCTGGTAGGAGTCGTCTGTAGCACATACTGTTATCTTGTCCTGGATCCCACCCAGACAATCCAGCTGAATGCTCCCCTCACTGTCAAAACACAAGGGAGAGAGAGTCAGACAGCAGAAAGACACTGAAAGAGTGACAGAAAGTTCAAACCGGGAAAGAGTAAAGACACTGGGACGGAATTGGAGGCCATTTCAACTGGATAATAGTCTCAAATATTGCTTCATTTTAGGAAATACGACTTTCTAAAATACCAAATGTGGAGTGCAAGATTGGCAAATCTAATACTATAAGGTGGCTAGATTGCTTCAAGTAATACAAGAAGTCAACATAGAGAGCAAACATAATTTTCAGCATTAAGCTCAAGAACTCTCACCATGTAGGCTATAAAAACGCACCCATGAGCTCTGCCGCTCTGGCCTCACTAGCCCAGCTGACATCCAGGACAAAACCCCCGAGGGCAACACTATTATTTTTTTTATTTTCATCCGACTGTGGATTCCCACATTACGAATCACTGCTGCATCAAATCCTATTCTTTCCTGACTCTCCCCCTCTCTTTGATTCCCCTCCACTTTGATGAGGGTTTGGCAGAAGATGAGATGGTGCTGGCAGCAGTCCTTCATAGCTGAGCTCTGTCGTTTGGGCTTAGATTGGAATTAGAGGCTGATTAGGATCCAGACAGAGATGTGGATGAACTCCAATTGACCCTTTTATTAGAAATATTTTCGGAATAATGGTGTCAGAAACGGTTATTTCCTCCCATCTATTTTCTAGTTTTAACTCAGACATCTGGCCCCATTTAGTTAATTCAGTCAGCAGTTTGTCCCTTAAGATAGGCCAGTGGGACAGACAGTGAGCAGGGAGAGGTTAAGCATCACAGTTTTATATTTCCATTTAGCGGCTGCTATCAGGAGCCAAAGTCCCCATTCTGTTAATTTAGAGATTCTCTGAAGCATCGAAAAGCGAAGTCTGGTGATTCAGCTCAGCTCCTAACTAGGTTAAACAAACAACTACTCTGTGTGCAAACACTCATCAAGCTACACTGTCCAAACATTATTGACTCTTTCCACACAGAACTAAAAGACAGCAGGATCATGGTCCAAATGCTGGTGGCTATCAATACGAAATGGAGCGTGTGGAAAGGGGACTTTTCGTGGCAGTAAGGTAAACCCCGGGGATTTCTCAGGAAGTGGGTGCGTGCACAATACAAGAGAGAGAGAGAGAGAAAGTGAGAGAGAGATGGGTATTCGCCCTCACCTGGTGATGTACTGCTGGATGCAGTCGAAACTGCCTTGCGGGTTGTCTCTGCCCACATTGGACAGGTAGAAAGTAAACGTTCGTAGTTCATTTGGATTTTCTGACCGTGGTATTGAAATTTTCTGTTGAGGACAGAGAAGAAAAACATGAATATAATACAAAAACATGAAAATATCTGATTTGGCATCACTATCAAATTATCCACAGTAACATCATAAGGCAAGGTATCACAGCACCATTTTAAAATACAATTTTCCAGACTTCAAGTTCTGAACTTCTGAACTTTTCCAAGCTTTCACAGTTTTGTTTGTGTTTCTCGACACTTTCTAGGATCTGGACATTATTACAATCATTTAAATACTATACAGACTGTGATGGGAACCACTTTTTAGAAAAATAGAAGTCCATGTCCTATTTGTATGCTTTAACGTTAATATTTTTTCTTCCTGATGCATTCAGTATGATAAACAAACGTCAGTGCTATAAACCTTATGAACTTGGCCTTGTCTTGGAAAACATCTCAATCAGCCCCAGGGCTTTTCTTCCTGGCATCAACAGAACTGAGAACCTCATAGAGCACAGCCAACTAATATCTACTCTCTCCTTTACTTCAGCCTTCTTCTGGCTTGTCTCTGTGTGCCCACCACACTTCCCATTTGCACTGGGACAGTTGACACACCGGAAAGTGTCTTTGTGTTCCCAAAGTGTGATCAGTGGAATGTTAGAGGAGGTAAATTACTATAGCAGAAGGGTTATGATAAGTATTTCCACAGTCTCTGGCCTTCAATGGAGTTGTACAAAGCACTTTCAATCCCATCATTACCTTCTCCCCACTAGGGCTGCAAGATGACATTTTCACAGTACGATAACTGTCTCAGAAAAACACCACGGTTTCACGGTATTACACAATTATTCGTATTACTTTTATTATTATTACCATTAGTTACAATCACCCTTTAAGGAATGAAAACAGAGGGATTTTTTGGGTTGAACAAACGCTTTGACTGCATTTTCTCTAAAGATGCATCCTGGATCCATACAGTGAGACAGGTGGTGTGAGAAAAGAGTTAAAAAAATCTCTTGCGCAGTCAGTGCAAACAAGCATGCCAGCAATTATAGAGAGGAATGTGAAGACGGAGCTGAGAAGGTACTGGGTGAAACTGAAATGTGCCAACATTTGAGTATACCTGCCTCCACCACAGAGCAGCCTAACTGTAGCAGAGAGTGAGGACAGGTCTTAAAAGTCTGGATGGATGAAGCCCAGGGCCGAGTGTGACACGAGGCAGGGTGAGGCTGAGCAGGGGGCTGTGTTTCTGAGAAGGGGAGCACCCGACTGACCCCCGGGGTGCTCTGGTTTCCTGGGCGGTGTCACAGCCAGAGACTGAGCATCACACCGAGCCAGGGTTACAAAGGAAAGATGAAGTCACCAGTGAGATGTTCTTGGGAGCCTCAGCACAGGTACCACTGACCGGCTCATTCCCAATGACCTGAAAGACAACACCTGACCGAGATCAGACGCTGAGCCTGTGACTCCCTGGCTTCTTCATCAGCGCCGGGGCTGCCGTGCTGTCAGGCTGCGGGCGGCTCAGCTCTGTTTACCCAAGGTCCCAACATGTGTGAAGTCTGCAGGTGGCCGGCTATAAATAAACACAGTGTCCCTTCTCTGCCTTTCTGGAAGCCCTGGGCTCTCCGTTATGTGACACGCTCCGCTCCAATAGAACATAACACTCTCTGCCTGTGCTGCAGCCTTATAAATGTACCTCCAAATCAAGATGACATTTCAGTCAGCTAAACTAATATTCAAGCACAGGGCAACTTACACTTTACAAAGCCTGACAATCTCCAGGGTTTTTTTTTTATCACCACTATAGCACCATTCCTAAACACCAAAAATATGGATTAGCACAGATAAAACCTAATTTGCATTCATTTCGATACATATTCTGAGAAGAAAAAAATGCTTTTCATATATGAAACAGTGCTATAAAAGCAACAGTAAAATAACCCTAGGACAGTCACTTTACTGTTACCCGCATATTCACTTGTGTCTGCTTAAAGAGAGAGGACAATTCCAGGCATATTTACAAATACAAGTGTTACTTCACAAGTGATATAGAGCAATGAAGGAAGGAAGAAACAGCCAAAACCTCCCGGCCTCCAACCCCAGCCCACACACACACACTTCTGAGAAAACAGGTTACCCCAGGTTACTTAAGCCTCTTGCAACTTTGTTGTGTTTGCTGTGTAAGGGAGTTACGGACTGCAATGCCATTACATCCTCAGTTTCATCAGTGAAAACCACATGAAAGGCATAAAACATGATGTCGCAGGTTGGGTGTTTGTAAGGCATGTTTGTTGGAGAAGGGACGGGGCAAGAGGGCTCTGCCTTTTCTATAACACTGAAAGACACTTGAATGCACACAGTCAAGCTGGCAAAATTTTATCCCTGTACACAGTCATGCTCTTGCACACACACACAGAGGAGAGAGGTTGAGTGTGTGAAACCAGAGATGATTAAGAGGCAGCGGAACTGACGGAAAGGCAAAGCACAGGAGAGTTGAGTCAGTTGGCTTACTGACTCACATTGTAGAGGATGAAAGGGTGAAAAATCACTAAGAGGCATGTCTGTGGGCTGTGGCTCCTCCGTACAAAATGGCTTGGGTCTGAGTTTATCAAGCTTACGGATGTTGAGATCACTCACATATCCCATTAATAACCTTACTCATACCTTGATGAGAGTGCAACGTCATTAAGAAAAGTGTGTGTGCAGGCTGAAACCCCCAGCATCATCGTGATACTGTATCAGGCAACTTACAGGTAAATACAAATACGAGAAGGCAATCAAGCTGTTTGAACATAATGTCATATAATCCTTTTTAAGACGTTAAATATAGTAGTGGAAGTTGTGTCCTGTGGTATAAATGCTGTTTCAGAGGCTTTTCCACCCTGAAATTGATAAAATTTTAGCTGACCCTGTAATTTGAGCTCCATATGAGAGGGAGACAAACAAAATGAATACTTTCCAAAAGAGGCCAACAAAGTACATTTTATAGATCATAAAACTGAAAATGATATCATTATGAGACTCAGGGAACTCATAAAAACAACTGAGAAAGTGTAAGGAGTTTCAATATGGAAAGTCATGATACAAAGTTCGTCTATCCACTCAAAGTGGAACATGCTTCGAGTATGGGATTCAACAATTCAACCCTTTCCCCTAAATGAACTTAAAGGCACACATCTGTTCACCATTAAGCGCATTTTTAACTGACGTGCTGACTGAACAAGTGGCAAGTGAACAAGGATTTGTTCAGAATCTGAAAAGTACACAACAGACCATGAGCGTAAGTTGTTTTCCATTCAAGTGCAACAATGACCTCAAAAGGCACAAGTGACAGTGGACCCCATCCTCTCAAGTCATACCAAGCACTGACATTGTTCTGGATCGTTCTGTCCTGAAACATTACAGGATCATCCCGCTGCAGACTCTGGAACTTCACACTGACATGCTACTGTTAACCCAACTGCTGTCTCCTCTTAGTAAAGGCTAAAAATACCCCTCATAAAAATCTGTTGCACTTAGTAAATTCAAATCGTTACATGCAACAGCATCTGAGCAAGTATTTATCAAAGCATTAGCCAGACGCTGCTGCTAAACCTAGACAAGGAAAACAGACTAGATGGTGAAAAAACAGACGAGCACACATTAAAAAGGCATCGAGAAAATGTTTAAACGGTGGGTGAATGCAGGGCAAACACTCTAACACACCTTCTACACCAGACAACCACCTTATTAGCACTCTTTCTGACAGTACAAGTGGATTTTAAACAGGCTATCCAACCACCCCCTCCTTGCTCCGCCTGCAGCCAGCCTCATCTTCTCATTCTGCATGGCGTCCAGCAAACAATGCCTCTTTTCAGGCCGGGGTCGCTGGAGAGGACTGACCCCTCACCACTGCTCATCTAGTCCTCTCTCCAAGGCCATGATTAATGAAATACGAAGCAGAGAGACACACAGCAAGTCAGACAGACAGAGACCAATTCAGAGAGACACATGGAGAGACAGACAGATGGTAATGCAAGTCAAAAAAATTTTTTCTCGGTAATTGCAAATTTTGATACCAGTTTTCTCTGCTCTCTCTCTGCAACAAAAACTATCCTGTTTTTAGAGAGCAGAATAAATCTGCTGGTCTTGCTGCTTAATTTGTATCTGCTTTCCAGATGGCTAGAGACACTGTGTGATCTAATATAGATATTACCCTGTAGCGTAGTATACTATGGTTTACTTTGCTAAATTGAGTGTTTGTCACACTCCCGTTTACATAATTTCATGCTTGTAAACTAATGTATGTATGCTTTCAGTTTGTTTACTGAAATATTACACAAGCTATATTTACGTGCTCATCAAAAATATGATCATAACACGATTAAGGCAATAATGCCTGTGAGGCAGAGTCTATGTAAACAAATTGCTCTGATTATATTACATTATATTATGCTCTTAATACAAGTAATACAATGACAGTTTTACATGTGGAATACTCAGATTTTAATTAAATTAATAACCAGTTAGGACATGTACATATTTTGGTCCTATTTCTTAAACTGTGGGCAAGCTGCACATGTGTAAAGTTATTCACTACTGCTTGGGAGAGCGCCTTCTCTCGCAGTTTTTGAAATCCTTATAGTCGTCCGAAGGCAGCAGGACAGTTATGTACATTTCATCTGCAGCCTATAATTTGAGGGATATAGTGTGTATTTTCAAAAACCTGCGCAATTACACACACTTCATCCAGTGTGGGCGTCTTGACAACATTTTGTGCAACCAGCACCATACTCTTGCACGATAGGTACATATAATTCTTTATGACGTTTCCTTGCATCTCAAACTAGCAGCTCCTCAGATCTTACAATACAATTGCCAGTCTAATCATGGGATCCCGGGGCCACAGTGGTGACGCAGGAGTTCATACGGCTCTATTCTAAATTTCTTTCTCCACTCCGTGTCACTGAACTCCCTCAGGACTGCCTGTTCACTTCAATTCCCACTCAGTATCCTCTTCCATATATGTGGGGTTTCCAGGGGTGCATTCATGCATTTGCCCCTTCTTTCCACCAATTTACCAAAAGTCCTGCCTGAAGCATGGCATTAATTACAAGAGAGTTAGGTCTGTGGCTGCGACAAACAACACACTGTGGTACTGCATAATAATGGCTAATTGTTTTGGTACAATTTGACAGAAAGAGAGAGAGAGAGAGAGAGAGAGAGAGAGAGAGAGAAATAAGTAGAAAATCTCATAGGCGGGTAACCCAGGCCCCACTTTGCCACTGGCAGCTCATGCCCCAATTAAAAAAAAAAAAAGTCACCTGCACACACACAAACAAACAAAGTTCACTTGCAGGGACGGCAAAACATGTGCTCAAAAAACAACAACAGAAAATGAGTAGGGCCTGAAAATCCAGGTCAGGCTTTTTGTAGCATATGAACGCTCAAGCATCCGGGTTTCTTTGGCCTTTTAAAAGTTGACGCCTAACCTGTCAGGGAAGATACTGCATATCTTAACTCTGCGTGCAGCTTTTGAGTGACAGTGTCCTTTCCTTGTACAGGTTGCGAGAAATACAGGTGTGTGTTCACTTTGTCGGATACTTGTTGTTTACTGCTTCCGTGTTGTGCTTGGAAACTACGCTATTATGCCACCCAGGCTCATCCGCAGCTCGGTGAAAGCTGCACCAGATGAATGAATAAGAGTGAATGAATATGGGATCTGACTGTAACACCACGCCACCTGCTATATAATTTAACCACTTTCTCACTTCTCATTAGCATTCCACTACACTCAACAGCAACAGGTTCACCCCCTGAGTCAGCCTGCTCCAGTCAATTAATCACAAGCATTATTAACTATTTAAACAGCCTGATAAAATACCAGCTTTTCTCCCATCTGATCTCTACAGTTGTAAAACCCTTTTGACCGTGCGTATACAGTATGCATGTATTCCCCACACACTGTAATATATATAAATAAAGGTGAGTCAGCCAGAAGGAGATTTACCACCAAATAAAGACTCTTTCTCCAACACTGCTCTCAATAATATGACAGGCAAGGAGCTTTTTGAATTATTTGGCTATAGGCTAACTTAGTCATACATTCGGTACATAAATCAGAGAGGGTGTATTAACTTCCCAGACCACACCAGTTGGTAGGGATAAAATGGGTCCGTAGTAGGATAATTCCAGTCCATGATGATAAAGTGCAAAAAAGCATGAAGGGTGGAGTCTGCCTCTATGCAGAAAAGACAGGACTGCAGTGTACCTACTTTACTGCACTGCACCTTCCCCAATGATACACAAAAACAGTGACATTGGGGCGGCAACATAAAAATGCATCAACATGCCTGGAGGATGGTGTCATTGGAGGCATGCACGCCACCCATGGGGCTTTGTTCAACATCCATCAAAGCTAATCAAATAAATAGGACTTTGTAACAAGTAGCAGCACAGCTTTAACGGCCAATTTTCTAATGGAAACGTACAAACACACAAGCCTGTACCGCACTGATAATATAGCATTTAAGAATATCTACAATATCTACACTTTGCCTCCCTGTTGTTGTTGCTCTTTCAAGACTGAAAGATCACAAAAATGCAATATGCATCGTGGCATACCTAACCTCCAGAATTTAAATGGTTTATGGCAACTAATGTCAGTCTTGCAAACCAGCATGCCCCACATCACATGGTCACAAGGTCTTAGACAGCAAAATCAATTTATGCAGCATTATAAACAGTTACACAATTCTATACAACATGCATAAACTCAGAAAACAAACCCAGCCCTGTCCTTGAGTTTTCTGACAAATTTGCTAGGCCGCTGCTGCCTATAAACTATTTGTGAGTATCAAAACCATAGAATGAACTCAGTGGTGTTCCCAAGCAACAAATCAATCCTTACAAAAAGTACATTTAAAAACAATCCTCTGTGTTTGCGTTTTATTCTGCAGTACGGGAGGACTCCGTTGTAAAGATTGATACTGCCGGAGCATGTGACAGTGCAGTTGTCTGGAAATAGTTTCTGCATTATCCATGTTCTTTAAACAGGACAATGTTTGTTGCTCATGCTGATACTCTACAAAAAAGGCCATAATGAAAAGCAACCACTGTTTTATGCCATGCCCCCTATTGTTCATTTATGGCCAAATAAGAGAAGTGAAAGTTGTTTTCCTCCTGCATTCATACTTTTCACCCCTTTATATAAATGGGTATTTGTGTACTGTGTGTAGAACTATAGGATTGATTTGAAATAGAAATAAAAATCAGAACGAGAATGGCTTTTTCTTGTGCTCTAATTGCATCAAGTAAATCCAGTAACAGCTTGGCCAGATACATAACTATGCCTATATTTGGAATCATATATTATTAAGTATCACAATCTACACAAAATGGACAAAGTAAAAGATTTAAAGGCCACTTGAAGTCAAACACTTTACCTCTCTATGAGGTACTAAGTGTTCACATTAAACAAAAAGCTATTTTTCCAGACATATAATAAGACTGTAAATTTAATGAGACCAACTGTGCTTGTTAGCTCTCCAACACAAATGATACCCATATTTGTGACACAAATAGAGATACCAGTTATCAAACGATAATGCAAATGTTAAAACCAAATAAATAAATGAGTAATATAATAAATGCAAATTGATTGCTTGTGGCTGTGTAAATCAGCCAAGCAAGCCAGAGACTTCCTATACCAAGGCCTGTCAACCAGGGATTCAAACACTGACACTTTATTCCAATCAAATTCTGCTCAAAGCTTTGAATTTATGACTCATTTGTGTTCTAAATAATGTGCATACAAACAATGGCAGTGTAACTTGCAATTTCAAGAGAACACTGCCATACACATTATTGCAATTGCAATAATGAGTATTGCAAAATCCACAGGCCACGTAACAGGAAATGAGATGTGAAATGTGTCGGGAAACCGTTCATGAAGTAAATTTCCCATTCATTTTTCCTTCAGGGAATTAGATTGAAGCCATAAGGTTATAACAGTGTAAGGCAGACTTAACAGCTATAAGATCATAAAATGACTAAATGACTCTAGAACTCACTAGTAAAATCTGATTTCTACTTTGTTGTTAAGAAACTGAACTGTTCCTTGGGAAATACTGATTGCCCACAATGTTAAGCAAGGCCCCACAGGATAGTCACCTGCTGAAAGTTGTACATGGTTTGAAGCCAAACCAGAGCAAACGAGTATTGATGATGGGCACCGATCCACAATAAATTTGCTGCCAGACGATTTTTTTTTAAGGCTGAGGGGAAGAGGGTGTGCAAGGCTAAGAATCATCACATTTTTCCTTAACCCCCTATTATTGTACTGTATTATATTCAAAAATATTGTATTAAAAATAAGAAAAAGGAAATGACATCACTCACTATGTTATATGGCAGAAGTTCATTACCGCTCATAAAAATATTATGTACAGTCTTGCACAATCTTTTTGTTTTTCGTCTCCTTTCTGAATCTCATGCTATGATTTCATGTGTTCATCTCGTGGCTGCTTGATTTGGTTTAAAGCTTAAACTCTTCATATCGGGATTTTCTGAAAAAAATCTCTGTAACCCGAGACACAGGTACGTTCCAGCCATACACTGTGTGAACACTCTGGTGGGATACTCCCGGCTGGTGTAGCTTTGTCCTCTGCTGCCTCTGTGCAGATGTAATTGGAGTAACAGACATGGCTGCCAGAATGACAAGAAATCTAATCCGGTCATCACCAGCAGGAGACAACAACTTAGGGGACTCACCAGCAGCCTAGACTGTGGTTGCAGCAGACTCCCATCAGGTGCCATGGTGATATTACCTTTTGGTCAGCAGGTGCCGGTTAAATTTTGTTTTTTTAAAAATACTGCAATCCTTTTTATAGCACGCCAGACTAGGGTGGTGACTCTTTTTAATGGCATCCTGTCATATCTGCAACAGAATGAGTTGGATGATGTAAACTATTGTAACCTCTCTGCTCACTGGCACAAGGCTCAGACCCACTTTTGTTGTCAGCATATTTCATCAACATGACTTTGAGGAGAAGTAGCACAACAGTTCCACTAAACTGGTAATTTGCAGGCCACTTTACAGATTAGAAGTAGGACCTACATCATACATCAGTGCACAAGTTTGAGTTCATCCTACCAACAGTGAATCAAACCATTAACACCGAAGTGGATGGATTATTTTAACATTTATTAACATTTGCTACTATGGATACTAATGGATTTCCTTCAATGGATAAAATGGGATAAAGGGCAGCCCTTCAACCAGGAGCCAATATTAGTATAAGCCACATGCCAAATATTGATCACAATATGGCAGCCAACACACTGGCTGATAATGTTTTGTGACAACATGTGAATGCCTCAGTTTCATACAATCTTTAGTCTTTGCCTGTAGTCAAACTGTACTGTGCTCTGCTGGCCTCCATACGCTCTCTGACTGTAAACAAATCAAATTAAAGCAAAACGACTGCTGCGTATAAAGCAGACTCTCGGCTGTCAGCATCTAAACTTCTGCAAACACGATGCATTTCTCATCCGCCTAACCGCATAAAAAACATCCCGACATGGAAACCACCCTTGGTCATACCGAGTATCGCAGAATACACAGAATGGTCCACCTGCAGACATTCGGGGACGCAATTGCTTCTGTATTTTCAAAGCCAAACTCAAGACCCATTTGTTTTCTCCAAGCTTTCATTCTTTGTGCACAGACTGTCCTGTTTTAGTTTAGACTGCTGATGCACGGTAGATTTGTTTTCTACTCCTTGTCATGTTCCTCTTTTACGCTTGACTTCCTAACCCAGATGTTTCTTGTTTGTATTGTGCTGCGTGCATGGGACCTCTCCCCTCTTAGGTCAGGCGCCCCGGCCTGCCTCTGCACCCCACTGTCCCAGCTGACTACCTGTCCCACACTGGTTACCTGTGCCCTCTCCCCAGCTGTCAATCCTGACATCCAATATCCCTACTGCATTATTCCCGTTGCTCTCTTCCTTCCTTAATGCCGTGATTCTCCTTCCTTTCCCCTGAATGTCTCAGTGTACTGGGTGAGTCTGGGTGTATGTGAGTCTCATGTGTGAATTAGTCTGTCAGGGTCATTCTCCTCCTCATCCTGGCTGTTGCTGCGGCTCTGCGGCTGAGCATCGTCTGAGTGCTGCTGGGCGTCGTCTGCTTGTGTTTTTCTTGCTTCTTTGCTTATGTTTTGTTT